>JAKTZZ010000007.1:0-83158 GCA_030579035.1 Gotozyma siamensis
CATCATCATCATCATCATCATCATCATCATCATCATCATCATCATCATCATCATCGTCGTTGTCGTTGTCGTCATCTGCGAAGTTTTCTTCATCAGGGTCATCAAACGCTCCCGAAAGGCTTACCTTTATCAAATGAACTTCTTCACTCTTCGCATCAACAGGGACCTTTTCTCATGGGTTTGACTTCAGACTCAAGACTGCATCATTAGGGTTTTTAACAACAGGTAATGCAATTCTTCCAAGTCTCGACAAAATCTTTCGTTTCAGATCAACTTCAATCGATTTCGTAGGTTTATGTTTCTCTTTGGAAATAGGTCTGGCAGCCTTTCTGTTGATATCTGCTAAATATTTGCTTCTTCTTTTATGCGATTGATAGACTGTAGCCTTAACGGATTTTCTGGTCGTTGTGGGATCTAGGTCTAGTGATACAGAATATCCATGGATTTTTGTATCTGGCCATGCCAACCCGAAAAATTTTTGATGTCTCACACATCTTGGACAATATTTTAAGAACTTGTAGCTATTATTAGCTTCAAAGTAAATCCCGCAATTGAAGCAATCAAAAACATGTTCCAAATCTGTTGATGGCAAGTATGGATGAACATAATACTGTTTATGTAGGCGTCTTTGAATTTGGCGTTCCTCCAATACACTTTCATAATGTTTCCGATGATTCGCTGTGGATAGTGAATCAAATGAATTATCTGGAGGTAGATTAGCCAAACATGATTCTATTACTCCCATGCTGTAATATTTCTCGTTATAACTTTTAATTTTATCACGGTCTCTAAGCCGTCTACCTCCAATAATTTCAGCAGTGAGCGGTTCTGTTGCAGCAGAAATGCTTTCATGTAACGATTTCAGAAGTCGTTTATTTGGTCTTATATCTCTGTCAGAAATAAGAGATATGATAGGCGTATCTGAATCTGAAGAATCTGATAAAATTTCAGTTCCCTCTCTTGTAATATCTTCTTTGATTTCAACTAGATCCAAATCTTCTGATTCATTGTCTGAATCAACGTCAATGAAAATGACGTCCAATCCTTTCTTGTTCATCTCGTTTTTCTGCTTCTTCTGATGGGGAGCTTTGGCTAATTCTGGATTCAATTTTTCTATCTCTTCATCGGAGCTTTCTTCGCTACTGCTGATATCTTGAAGTTGTGAGTCATCGGGTTTATTAGGATCATAAAAGCCTTTATTAGTTCTTTCACAAGTAGCACACATACAATCTCTGTTTCCAGTACCGAAATAATGAGGAGAATAAGTAACTGTTATCTCTTGACCTTTCAATATAGTTTTGACAGCAATGATCTTGATTCCAGTTGAGAAGCCATTTGGTAAAAACTTTGCATTCGCATCACAATCATGGTTCACGAACCGAGAAGGCCCCAGCATTAGTTTGGCATACTTGTTTGAAGTTGTGAAGAAAACACTAAAATCATTTTTTTCTAGCATCTTCTCTGCATCTCCGTCTAAGTCTGCAAACGCACCATCCAGATATTTGATCTCTTCACCTTTCTCAAACATTCTGGATGCAACAACACAGGACTCCAATGCACCTGTCTTGATTTTATACCTGTCAGTTGCCATTATCTGAAACCCACAATCGGGAAGATAGAGGTTGACATACTTTTTCAAGTGTTTCTTGAATAATACCGTCTTGGTTCTCAGATTGCGCTGAAGGAATATTTTTGTTTCTTCTCTTGCCACTATATGGTTCATGCACTTTTTCATATTAACTTTTGGTGCATCAATAACGTACTTCTTCAAAATCTTGTAGATGATATGCTTATGTACCAAGGCCTGGTTCTGATCATCCATCACGTAAGTGACTTTCCTCGTCTTGATCCAGAAGTCTAGTTGATCCACCAGTATAGAGGTCAGATAGTCATCTGACTTGGCTAGTTCCAGCCATGTCAGGGAACTCATGCACCAAAACTATCAATGGAGGATAGGTATTATGTTTCCTGATGCTTAATTCTGTTCTACAGGCCTATCCCTCTTTTGCACCGACTAGATCGCAGGTTCTAGTATTGGAAGGCTGGAGCACAACAGATCAATAATATGAGGATTTTCAAGGTGTGGTATTGTAATAGAGTGTGTATACTTGAGTCAATACACTAATTGCCCGTGTTTTGTTTTTGTTTACCGAAGAACTTTAATTCTAAAGAGAGTGAAAAATAATTTTCTACTGGATACTAAGCAGGGAGGAAACAAAAAGCTGTAAAGCTGTTCGTCAAACCGTGTATTTTTAACCTGTATAAAACTCATATTTTGTAATTTCTTTAATTTCTAGCTGGAAGCCATCAACTCCACAACTTCGTTCACCGGATCATCATCATGTTTAGCAGTTTCGATATTAACCAAAACCTTTTTGATACCAGTATTCAATTTTCCATCCGGTTTGATAGACTGTAGTTTCTTCAACACTTCCAATCTTCTTTCATCATCCAAGAACTCATTTTCTATCATAACGTTATTGAACTCATCTAGAGTTGTCACGTTAGGAACAGCAATATCATTGTCAAAACAGTTCAAGATATCCATCTGTTGCAAAACGCTGTATGTGGATGTGGTAGAAATGATCAACAAACGATTATTTTTAGGTGGTTTTCTCTTCAGGTAGATCTTCAAGATTTGTAAGACACTGTTGGAGAATCTAGGGCCGATTGGCACCCAATCCACAATATTTTCAAGTGAGTCAATTACCAAGATGTTTAATGGTGACTTATATGCATCTCTGAAACTGTTATCTATGTAGGCAATCTTAGCAGATTCTGACATACCTGTCATTTCTTGGGCAGAGATCAATCTAATAAATGGGAATTTAGATCTTAAAGCAACTGCAGCAGCTAATGCTGTTTTACCAGAACCAGATGGACCATGCATCAATATGGAGATTAATCTAGTCTTATCACTTTCTTCAACTTGGCGAACATATCTGGAACCAATTTTCAATATTTCATTGATCTTGGAACTATAATTGAAGATACCTCCTTCGATACAAGTTTTTAAATCTTCTTCATTAACACCAAATGCCGGAGTAACTTCGCCTAATGCGTCAATGAAATCTTGTCTTGTCACTTTAATATTGTTCAGATCCTTGTTATTGATCTTAGTTGAGCCTTGACCAATGTTGACTTTTTGATTAATGGCAAAAGAAGTTGCACTCTTGACCAACCCTTCAATTTCAGCACCAGAAAAATTCTTTGTCAATTTAGCTAATTCTTTAAAATTAACATCTTTAGCCAACATGTTATTTTCTCTCATTTTTTTGGTTTGAATTTCCAAGATTTGCAAACGCCCTTTTTCATCAGGTAATTGAATTTCAACTTGAACTTCAAATCTACCTGGTCTTAACAATGCATTATCAATTAAATCACGACGATTTGTCATACCAATCACCAAGATGTTATTCAATTGATCAACACCATCCATCTTGGCTAACAATTGATTGACAACGTTGTCACCAACACCAGTACCATCACCTCTAGATCCTCTTTGCTTGAATACAGAATCTAATTCATCGAAAATAATAATGTGTAATGATGATTCTTCACCTTTGGCTTTATATTCAGCTTCTGCATCTTTGAAAAGATTTCTAATGTTTTCTTCAGATGAACCAACATATTTACTTAAAATTTCTGGACCGTTAACAATCTTTGGTTCCTTAGCATTAAGCATTGTACCGATTCTTCTAGCAATTAATGTTTTACCTGTACCTGGAGGACCGAACAACAATAAACCTTTGACATGATTGATACCTAATTTTTCAATGATTGAAGGTGGGAAGATTCTTGAAGCAAAAGCTCTTCTGAAAATTTGAGTGAACTCTTTGTCAAGACCACCAACACCCATATCTTCGAATTTAAAATCAGGTCTAATAATGGCATCAGATCTTGGTCTTATTGAACTAGATTTCAAATTGACTAAACCATCTCTTCCTTTGTAAAAGTTTATAATTGATTGGTGTAAAAGGAGACCCTTAGCTTCAACTCCAGTCAATAAAGGACCATTGTTATCCAAGTCTGCCAAGTCGACAACTTGGATACTTTGAACTTTCAATTCAAAAATAATACCTTTAAAATCGAATAGTAACAATTGGGTAGGAGTGAAGATTTGTGATTCAAATTTTTGAGCCAATAACTTGGACAGTTCATCCTGGTCAAATTGAGCGGTAGTTGCTTTGTTCTTCTGTCTGAATGAGATTTCAAAATTGATTGTACCAATATATGGTTGTTTACCTGTCTCACTTTGAATGTTATAAGTACGAGCAAGGGTAGGTTCATCTAAAGACAAACCGGCCCAAAGACGTTGTGTTCCGTTCAAGCCAACGGTACCAGGTTCAACCTGGTCGGAATGCTTTGTGGTGAAGACATAGAAGTCGTTGATCACGATATGGGCATTATCGGGCAAATCGTTTGGATGAACAGCAGCGACATTGGCAAGTGCGAGGGTGTTATTTGGACAGTTTGCCACTCTGAGATGAGCAGAGACCGCCGGAACACGTGATGGGAGGGCCGGTCCTTTGCTGTGGAGAATCTTCCCGAGTCCGAACTTCTCCATTGCTTCTTGTTCTTTGATTCAGAAGACTCAGTACAATTGTAGAATCCGATACTCAAACGTTTAAATATTCACAGATTGCGTGTTATGTAATTTAGAAGGGGAGCATTATGTAATTTCCGCCTAGGGCCTAGGGCCAACCAAAAACTCCAGTCAGTCGACTTTGAAAAATAAGGTACTGTTGAGGAATTCTTAGATCAGAAGTCCGGGACTTCACTAGATCAACGAATAGAAGGTCACTGCTTAAAGCTATACAACTTACAACCGATGGACCGAATCATTTAGGTATTCTATTCGTCATATCCCATCTAGTAACCACCAACAATCCCAATCAACTCGCACCAATCCACAAATACACTACCAGCAATAGGAAAACTCGGACCAACTATGCATGCTATCAGGATTCCAGGAACAAACTCTTAAGTCTGGTTATACTGTGGTAGACTTTCTGTAGGATTGCCGCGGTCTCCATTTTTCGTTTTCATGTCTTGCGATGTTTCTAGCGGAATACACTAGAAACTCCAATATGTACAGCTTCATCACGATTCTTCAGCAAAGCTTCACTTCTTTCAAGTTGTTTTCTTATCTTAATAACTGTATCAAAAATCCGTTGTTTTTCTCTCCAATTCGATAAGATTAATCACCGACTCAATGACAGCATCTCCAATATTCAGTAAAGAGGCGAATTTATGAGTTTGATGAATGTGATAATTAATCAGTGGTTCAATTTTAGCAAGTCTTTCAATATTATTAGTATATTTATCGAGATATTCAGTTAACATTCTATGCTTTTCAAAAACATCTTTGGCTTCTTCTGAAAATAGTATGTTAATACCAAAATATTGGTAGTATAAAAAGCAGCTCCTATTGACTGTATATATTTATGGAACAAGAAAATCTGTATTTTGTACGACGTTACATTTGCATTTCAGAGGAGATCTTATGTTGATTCACAATGTTCTGATGATAGATTACCAAGGCCTTTCTCTCGTCAGGATCATAGTTGGTTGAAGTGTAGTCTACTTAATCTACGCTGCATGCGTTAGAACAATAGGCTATAGCTAAAATCTTTTTCGTCTGCAGTTTCCTCCCCTGTATGAATCTTATCAGTTCCTAAACGAGTGGAAGTCCCTTTTCTAAAGAATGACTATGTAAAACGTTTATATTGTTTCTGAACAGAAAAATTGACAATGAGATTTGTTATACTTGCTGACCACACTTGAGAATGGAACGCATTGGAGCCGCCTACAGATTGGAACTTACAAGACTTCGATATAAAGACTATATCTTTAAGAAAAGTCAACTATTAGAATCTATTACTGTAGTTTTTGTGGTATGGTGAGCGTTAGTTACCACCAGAGACCAGTAGGAGGAGCACTGGGATGAGGAACATCCAATACTTCTGGATAAAGGACTGTTCCTGTTCGGGCTCCTGCTGCGTTGCATGGTCCTGCTTGACCGGCTCTAAGTCCCGGTTCTTTGGGACAGGGACCCTGGCCCCGTGGGCGACTGGCTTGATAGATGTGGAGACTCCAGGTGCGATGCCCTTTGTGAAGGAGAGGGCGATGAGTTGGCCCGATTGGGGCCTTGTGGAGAGCGTGAGGTGGTGGTGGAGCGGCGAGCTGATGTGGGTGTAGCTGTGGCACTGCTTGTTGCCCTGGATGTCGGCACCTATGCAGTAGATGCCAGCATCGAAGGGGACGTTGGTCTGCTCGAAGGAGGCCTGGCCGGTGGTGTCGTTGAAGAGGACGGTCCCCAGAGGAACAATCACCTGCTCGCCAGCCCTGTGGGCATAGATCTCGACTGGTTCACCCGAGGCGAGTGCCGTGGAGAGCAACAGAGTGAGCAGTAAAATGACGCTCTTCATTGTTGTAATTGGTGTTGCAGACAGTTGGATTAAATCAATTTGAATATTCATATCCCCGATTTTTTCATCATAAAACATACAGATCAATTAGCCAAATGGTCTCCTTAAAACTGCTGCTGCTGCTGCCCCTTGTGCTAGCAAAGTTCAGCATATTTGACGACTTGTATTCTTCGCCAAAAGTATGTACCATTCTTTATTTCCTGGCTCAATTCGACCACTAACCAATCACAGTACTCCATATCGTACAAGCCTTCCCAAGATCTAACAGTCAATGAAAACTATACATATGAAACGCTTTTTGACAACCATAGCAAGTACATCTGCAGTGTGCCACTTGATCATGAAGCGTCGGATCTCGACGATGCTCTCGATGACACAAACTCATCGGTCTACTTCAACCTTGTTACAACATCACTTTCAAAAGTCAAGAAATTGACATATGTGGATCGTTACATGTTCTGGACATATCAATACACACCGAGGATCCCTTCTCTAATACAGTTTCATATTCCTTCCAACAATCAACGTCCTTTGAACTACACGCTGGGTGAGCAGTCTGTTTTTGATTTAAGTGTTGATGAAGATTCAAAATCAATCACACGAACGTTGAAAGATGGTACATTTTGTGATTTGATTGATGGTAATCGTTCAGTTGAACTTCGATTCGTATGTTCTGATGAATCTACCAAAATTGAACTGTTATCAGTCAGGGAATACAGTACCTGCCGATACGTTGCACAAATTAACATTCCTAAACTATGTCAATTTGAGTTCTTCAAGAAATATAACAAAGTGAATCCACTTACATGTTATAAAGTCCCAGATGACCAATTATCCATTGATGAGCCATTATCAGATCAATATAAGTCACTACCAACACCAGAACAAGTTAATATTATGGAATATTCAAGATTGACTAAATTCAGTCAGGGTCTCTTCCTTGGAGAATCAGAAGATGAGATAATAGTGGTGAATACTTACTCTACAACAGATGATATTAATGAACGTTTATTACGTTCTGCATTCAATGTTTTATTAACTATGAGGTCAAAATCTCCCGTTTCCACCAGTGGGGAGATTGTCAATCGTGTGGTGTTGATGAATCAAGTTTTACATATCAAGACAAACGTATATGATCCGGTGGGGACATACTTGAAAACAATCCATTTAACAATCTTCAAGAACACATTAGTTGATGCTGATTCAAAGCAAGCGGAGGTTTTAATGGATATTGAAGAGATCCCATTCCAAAACTTCAAAAAGAGTGACTCAGTCTATTATTCTGATTTAAATGGTAAAAATGAGGATGGTGATGAGTTCCTACCAGAAGATCATGAAGTCATTCAAGTTCAAGACCGTAATGACCTTGAAGATAAGAAACAAGATCGAAAAATCATTGAAAACTTAATGATCAATGAGGTTCATGAACAACAGGAGTTATACAATGAACCCGTAACTGAAACCAATGATGTTTTTGGAAATGATGAAATTGGTAACCAAGAAGGTGTCCATGATGAACTATAATCGCTAGCCTCAAATATTTAAATGCACGTCAGTTGGTTTCTCTACGCTTGCTTTTTTCCTGTACCCTCAGGTATTCCATTTAAGTGTTGATTTACCAAATCAAGAAGACTCTGTAAAACATAAATAAATCTTCAAAAAGAAGAAAAAGAATATAAAATAGAAAACACCAAACGTGCTTGGATTAAATTCCTCGCACTCCGAACAACAAAAATGTTGCACAGACTGATGATAAAAAAATGTCTGGCTGCTGTTATCAAATACCTTGAAGGTTTACCAACAACAGGATGAAAAAAAGACTAGAAGAATAAAAAGTGAACACAAAACATAAAAAACCTTCTAAAACAACAAACTCTGCACCTGAATGGAGAGTCATAAAACCGAATATTTAATATTATATCAAAAACTAAAAACAAAAACACCTCAGACAAAACAAAAGAGAAAAATCTTCAATAGTTGTTGAATTTTTTAGAAGTCTCGACCAACTTATCGCTAATTTCTCTCTTGAATTCAATTCCTTCACTTTCCAAAATATCGTTTTTTGAATCACCAATCCACAATCTTAAAATCATTGTAATTTGATTCAACATTTTTTGAAATGTTTCCTTTCTTTCACCTTCAGAAATCCAATCTTTCGGAAATTTTTCGACAATTTTAAACATCGAAATGAATGAAAGAATAGTTATTTCATCCTTATTAAATTTCAAATGGTTCAAGAGTTTGAGAACTTCTGTATCATTTTTCAGATTTATAGATTTTAAAACCGTGGCACAAACTAAGGAGTTGAATAAATCTTGTGATAAAATCTTTCTGAACTGATCATTAACTTTTCTTGATGATTTTGAGGAAGATGTATTGATAGATTCTTCTTCATTTTCCTCAACTTCTGTTTCATCATCATCATCTTCGAAATCACTGTACTCTTCCTCTTTCTTCTTCGACTTGGAATTATCAGATTCTGCTTTTTGAATAGGAGTGTCTAATTGTTCTTTTTCTTGTACGACTTCTTCAGTCTCATTATTCATCAATTTTAAAACAGCATCCAAATATTTCTCATTACAGATTGATTTAAACAATTCAATTCTGATATCAATGACTGAACCTTTTGGTGCTAAACGTTCACAATAATTCAATTTATTCCAGATCTCCAATTTCAATTCTTTCAATTCTTCATTTGACAAATCTTTAGTTGTCTTTTCATTGAATGTCAAATTCACATATTCTAACAACACGTCACAGAACAATTCGTTTGATCTTAGACCTAATAACAATGATTTATAATCTGAAAGGACATGCTCATCCTTTAAAACCATTTGATAACCTTTATCATTGATACCTTTAATGCAATTCAAATCTAGTTTTAAACCTAAAGATAAGTTCAACAATCTTCTGAAACTTTCAGAATTATGCAATGATAATGATGGTTTGCTGAATTCTTTGAATAAGTACCTCAGGTTTGATTCATAAATCTTCTGATTTTTGGATATCTCTGATACATTTTCACTTATAATTTCATTTAATTTTGAAGTAATGAAAAAAAAACTTTTTGATAAATCTGAATATGACAACAATAGTTTGGAAACTATAATCTTACCAAATGCAATTTCAAAGTTTGGATTGTATGTGTGAAGTTTCAATAATAGATAAAAAATATTTCCAATTGATGATGATTTGTTCTCATTGTTCAATAAGGTATTATTGATTAATCTATTGGCTTCCACTTCAGAAATGTCAGCCTTCTTTGCATCTCCAGTATGAATGAATATTAGTTTTTTGACCAATTCATACCAGTCTGAGTTTTGAATTGTGTTATTAATATTCTTCTGTTTTTGATCTTTCGTACTTTCACCAGCACTTTTTATGAAAAACGAAGGAACAAAGATATAAGCCACTGAAGTCAGAAGTATGAACCCTTTGATAACGTTAAGGAATAGACCCAAATTTGAATTAGTAAAGATTGGGAATGCACTTAATCCATACTGATTATTGTTACTTCCTCCATTGAACATGGATTGACCAGCCATTATTGTCATTCCTCCCATCAGCAGTTTGCCAGGGACTCCAATTTGGTAGTTAGGTTGTGATTGAGAAACAATATTGATTGGGTTTCCATTCATGTCTGTTGCTGGCTGAAACTGAGACATTGACTGTTGTTGCTGTTGGCCTGAAGATTGTTGTGGAACCTGGCTGAAGCTGAATGATGGAGATTGAATAGCTGACTGCTGTGCCCCATATGTGGATAGGAGTTGTTTTAATTGTTGGTTTTCATTAAGCAATTTAGCATTCTTGGATTCTAAATGTTTGATATATTCGGTAGCTTTAGTGAAAATGGTAGCTTTGTTGACTTTGGAAGGAGGTGATAGCCCATCGAGGTCATCTATTTTGGTTTTCTCATCACCAGATGCAACTCTTAAAGAAGGAACGGCATCTTTTAATGTGGTGATTCTGGTATTAATATTTGTCCGATATTTTTTTTCAATAACGGTATGACTTGATCTATCTCTCTTTGGTTTGGTAACTTTGCCATTTTTGGCTCCTAAAGCGTTTACTTTCTTGGCTTCATGGTCTTCATTTGCGGATGAGACATCACCAAAATCCTCTTCTTCTTCGAGTTCTTGAAGTTCTTGGAGTTCTTCCTCTTTAATTGTACCAAATTCTGGTTTCACATGGACTTGTTTTGTCTCCGTTAATGGGGAAGGAATAGACCCTGTAGTTGATGATGGGGACACAAACATGCCGTCGTTATTAACAACAAAGTCATCGTCATTCACATTCAAAGCGAAATCAGTGTCATCGAACTTGTTCCAATCTTGTTGTAGGAAATTATCATCGTTTGGGGATTCACTATAATAGGAGGATTTGGTACTTGAGGAGCTGTTCATGTCCAACTCAAAAGGGGACAGCGTAGGAGCTGACGATGCCGAGAGGGTCTCAAGTAGTGCTTCCGTCGCACCAAACGAGTAGTAGTTGTCGTCCATTTGCTTGAGCAAAAACGGAGTCTTTGGTTGATGTAAAGAGAAAAAAATTTGTATAAAAGGCTCCTGTTGCATTTTTTATCAGTAATTCTTAGAAATTGGAACAATTGAGAGACTTCGCGAAAATGTGAATGGCGCGAATGTATTGCAAACTGTCCCGGATTTTGCGCAAAAGACCGATTTGTGCAGAAAAATTACCGGATCTGGTAATTCCGAACATGACAAACTGTGACAAATTTCGCAAATCTGTTAATGATAGCAATAACGCCGGGATTTCCGAGCTGAATCCCCTGATCTAACTGTAAGTAGCCCATTAGTACACTAATTGACTGATACTTCTACTCAGAATGCACTGATTTCCACTAGAATCAGCAGATCCGAGGGGCATATTTCGATTCCGGCGTCACCCTTCCCCTAAATGAATTTCGCGAAGTTTTTCTCTTTTTTTCTTCCATTTTTTTCCATCACCAGAAAAAAAACCAACGAGTTTCCAACCTCAAACCGAAAGGCAAATCACAACACAGCGCTAAATATGTCCTCCACGAAAAGAATCACCAAAGAGCTCAACGATCTAGGAAGGTGAGTACTGCAGCACAAATGCGCCCTCCCACACACCCTCACAACAAGGCCGACGGTGCCCTCCAGGACGCCACTTGCCCCCCTTTTTACCGCATTGATCTCCTGGGGCACTAGGTATCACTCTCTCAGTCGCATCACCGGCGAAGACAACCGTTCACTATCCTGTCCATGGCTTGACACTGTCTGTCACTCTCTGCCACCACCGATGTCCGTGAAGAGGAGAGTCCATTGTTAGGGGTATTGCCTCCTCGTATCGTGTGCCAGGGTCGCTATTCCTGATTTACTATCTCGTGATACTAACTAAATTTCAAACAGAGACCCACCCTCATCTTGTTCTGCCGGTCCAGTCGGTGACGATGTCTTCCACTGGCAAGCTTCCATTATGGGCCCTGCTGACTCTCCATATGCCGGCGGTGTCTTCTTCTTATCAATCCATTTCCCAACAGACTATCCTTTCAAACCACCAAAAGTGCAATTCACCACAAAGATTTACCACCCAAACATCAACTCCAGCGGAAACATCTGTTTGGACATCTTGAAAGACCAATGGTCTCCTGCATTGACTATATCTAAAGTGTTGTTATCAATTTGTTCCTTGTTGACAGATGCGAACCCAGACGATCCTCTCGTACCAGAAATCGCACATATCTACAAGACCAACATAGAGCTATACAACAAGAACGCCAAAGAATGGACAAGGAAGTATGCCATCTGATTGGTGTGGGGTTGTTTTACAAATGTGCAAGTACAGCAATGAATATGTAGCATTTTGTAAATAAAGAGCTTGCATTATTAAACCATTTTTGTAGTTTGGTTCATCTTTTGATAACAAAGGCTTTTATTTGTATTTGTTTTCGGTAAGGGCACAGTTTTGACTTGAAAAAATTTTAATTTTTTTTTCCTTAGTAGGAAGAGAATACTATACAATTTACTTGATTTGTTAGTTTTCAGCTCTAATGGACAGTATCAAATTGAACCTCGCTGGGTTGAAAGACAAAGTCGCCAGCAAGTTGAACACTGGTAACAAGAAGGCAGATAAGAAGTCTAAGAAGAAGAATGACAAGAATAAAGAGAAGAATTCAAGCGATGAAGTTAAAGAAACTAAATCAAAAGTTGATTCCAAAAAATCTAAAATCGATGACGTTTTGAGAAAAGAAGCTTTGGAATTAGGAGCTACTGAGGATGATCTTAGACTGATTGAGGATGTCCAAGATGGTGAAGAAAGTGAACAAGAATTCAATGATGATGGAAAAGTTGAAAAGGATTTGTCTAATGATTTGAGTAACTTCATGAGTGACATTGGTTTGGAAGTCGGAAAACTGGATATTGTCGAAGATGATGAAATTGCAGAACTACAAGAGGAAGAAGAAGAAGAAGATGATGATGATGATGAAAAGGAAGATGAACAAATTGAAGAGCAAGAGGAAGAAGAAGAAGAGCAAGAAGAAGAAGAAGAAGAAGAAGAAAAAGAAGAAGAAACGAAGCCAGAGAAAGCTGCTCCAGTGCATCAAAAAGTTGACCCTACCTCAGTCATCAACACTTCCAACCTATTGATTGTCCCTCAGATCAACTGGTATGATATAGAAATGGATCTCACTCCTAGCCCAGAAACTTTAACCAAAGATCAATTAGACCGTCTTTATCAAAGAGGTAAATTAGCCCTTGAAGACGACAACACCGCATACTACAATGAATTTTCCAAATCGAATTCTCAAAGAAAGTTCTTGTCACAAATTTTAAGTGATGGTACACTGTCAGATAAAATCTCAGCTTTAACATTATTGATTCAAGAAGCACCTGTTCATAACTTGAAATCATTCGAAACATTATTGAACTTCACCAATAAAAAATCAAGAAACTCCGCATTACAATCAATTAATGCATTGAAGGATTTATTGATCAATGGTTTATTACCAGATAGAAAGTTAAGATATTTCAAAAATCAACCAGTCAAACTAACAAGTTCTAAACAACAATTAGCTTTATTCTATTTTGAAGATTTCTTGAAAAAATTTTACTTCCAAGTCATTCAAGTCTTGGAGAAGTTATGTCATGACCCAATCATTCACGTCAGAATGAGTGTCTTATCCCATATCTTTGATCTTTTGAAAGCAAAACCTGAACAAGAAGTGAATTTGTTAAGATTAGGTGTTAATAAATTAGGTGATATTGATAATAAAGTTAGTGCAAAAACATCATATCAAATTCTTCAATTAGAACAAGCACATCCAAATATGAAGAAAATCGTTATTGATGCAGTCATTGATACCACTTTCAAGAAAAACACTGATTATCATGCTAACTATTATTCTATTTTGACATTAAACCAAACCATTTTAACAAGACGTGAAGAAAATGTTGCTAATGAATTAGTCAAAACCTATTTTGCTTTGTTTGAAAAACTATTGATTGAATCAGATCCATACAACGTTGACAAAGAGGATGGTAATAAACCAAAAGATGGTAAAGATAATCATTATAAAAACAGAAAGAAGAATTTCAAGAAAGGTAAAAAAGGTGGTAAATCTATCAAGAATGACAAGACTGAAGAAGAAGTCATTGAAGAGAAAAATTCAAAACTATTTTCTGCTTTATTAACCGGTTTGAATCGTGCATTCCCATTCTCAAACTTACCACATCAAGTTTTTGCTCAACATTTAGAAACTTTATTCAAAATCACGCATTCTTCCAACTTCAACACCTCTATTCAAGCTTTGGTTTTGGTTCACCAAATCATCACAACACAAAAATTAGACAATGATAGATTCTATAGAACTTTATATGAATCCTTGTTCGATATTAGACTAGTTACATCTTCCAAACAAGGTATTTACTTAAACTTGTTATACAAAGCATTGAAACAAGATAAAGATATCCAAAGAGTTCTTGCATTTGTCAAAAGAATTGTTCAAATTTGTTACAATTGGCTAAACATCGGTTCTGTTGCCGGTATGTTCTTTTTGTTAACTGAATTAGAAAAAGATGTTCCTCAAATCAAGAACCTTGCATTAAACACTCCAGTTGATCACAAGCTTGAAGAAGCCGAACAAGAAGACGATGAAGAAGAATCAGGTGAAAAATCAGACGAAGTTAAACAAGTTCCAGTTTATGATGGTCGTAAAAGAGATCCAAGATTTGCTAACGCTGAAAACTCATCCATTTGGGAAATTAACGAGTTCTTGAACCATTATCATCCAACAGTTCAGTTATATGCTGAGAGTTTCTTGACTGAACAACCACAAGTGAAACCAGATTTGGGGCTATTCACATTGAGTCATTTTTTGGACCGATTTGTTTATCGTAATGCTAAAGCAAAACCAACTACTAAAGGTACTTCCATTATGCAACCTCTTGGTGGTGCACACACAGGATCATTATTGGTCAAATCAACTAATAAATTGAATGGTGAAATTCCTGCAAATACTGAAAACTGGTTAAATAAAAGAGCACAAGACATTAAACCAGATGAAAAGTTCTTCCATCAATATTTTGTTTCTAAAGAAAAAGCTCCATCTAATGTGAATGAAAACAAGGAAGAAGAGGAAGCTGCTGAAAATGCATTCAATGAAGAAAGTGATTTGGATGATGATGAAGTTTGGGATGCTTTAGTGAAATCTCAACCTGATATTGAAGGTGCTGAAGCTTCTGATTTCGATGATTTCAGTGATTTTGACGATGACGATTTCAGTGATGAAGAAATCAATGAAGAAGATGCTAAGAAACTGTTAGACGCTGCTGAAGATAAAAAAATTGAAAGTGAATTTTCTGACGATGAAGGTTCAGATTTCGAAATTCAAGCTATTGGTATGTCCGATGATGATGATAATGACGATGACGATGACGATGACAATGACAATGAAGACCAAAGCGAAGAGGAAGGTGAAGATTCAGTTGATGAAGATGAATTTGTTGACGCTGAAGAGGCTGGTGAATTCAACGGATTCTCAGAAAGTGAAGATGAAGAAGCAGAACTATTCAAAGCTGATTCTGAAGATGAAATAAATTCAGACGAAGATATTGAAGATGAAAACACTAAAGAAAAACCTAAGAAACGCTCATTGAAAGATTCCAATGAGAAGCCATCTAAGAAATCAAAGAAATCTAAACTCAAAGACTTACCAACCTTTGCTTCCGCCGAGGATTATGCTCAATATTTGGACTCTGATAACGAATAGAGACCTATCTTTGATTTAACGGAAATTTTCATAGAACCATGCATGTACATTATCATTACTGTTTACTACAACTGTAGTAAATGTTGAATTTTAAGCCTCTATCTGTAATTGTTCGAACAAGTCGAAAATTGGGACTACACTTTTTGCAGATACATGGTTATTTAAGTGATGAGTCTAGGGATTGAGTAGCTCAAATGAGAGTAGGTGGATCTAACCATTGCGCCATTGCTTTGAGTTTGGTTTCAAGGTATTTCCAATAAGCTCGATGAAACACATTCGATTTCTGTGTTATTTGCTTACAAAGATGAGAAGGGTCGGTGTTTCAAAATACCGATTGCTGCACGAATCTGCATCACCAATTTAAATACCGGAGCAGGTTGTTTGATCGAAAAAGCAAAGTTGAAATCTTGTCTCGCTGTTTATTGAACTGGGGCCATTGGATTGTGGCCTACAGAGGCTTTTCATTAGAAGATCCGCCAATAGTTTGTTCTTTTTTCGATTTTTTAGCTTTCAAAGATTGTTTGTGTGATATGCAATTTTATGTGGCTCCAGATCTGGTTCCTAGGTCATATTTTTTAGTGAGCGGACATGCGGACATTTCTGGCGTTCCCACATGAAACAGTCGATAACAGTAGAAATACCAACTCGAAACAAGATGAAACACAAACAAAACTAGATCGGGCGAGAGATTTGACACAAATGGAATTCAACCGCAAGATTCAGTTGGAAGAAGTTGAATCAAATTCAAACGTCTGATTCTAGAGTCGGGATTTCGAAGCAATAAAGGAATCGTTATATCTGTCAACCGGTGACGTGTTTTGTTTATGAAAGTTATGCATCACTGAGATCCAGCTTGTTTTAACTCTACTTTTCCAGATTTCAGAAACCACGTTTCCATGAGGAGAAACAGTGGCTGATTGAACTAGCTTTTCTGAGATGTTGGATTTTGGTTCTTATTGAAGGTGAACGGTATTTATATACTATACCATTTTATTGAAGTATAACTATTAGCTCCGTAGAGACAGACTACAAGCTTCTACCGACCTCCAAATCAGAAAAACTAATTTTTGCTAATGGAAAAGCTTGCTCTGATCTAAAGTTTAAACCTGGTTGATTCCTCAAAAACTAAAAAATATCTAACTCGGGCATTAACTTCAATGATTAATTGACAAGAACAAAATCGAATTATTTAGTGCCTGATTTGCGATTCTAGGCATCGTTTCAAGCATTGTAGGTTTCAATCTTTTATCACCGTTGAGTTGGTATTTTTCCATGAGCATATTTTAAGAACTGATATAGCAACCTTGTGTACCGTAGAATCCGATCTCAGATTGAATCCATCAAAATTATGATCTTTCAGATTAGAAATCTATCCCAATTTCATTAGTAACGTTTTGGGTTCATTAATAAACACTCAGACACTTACCTAATTTTAGGATTTTCGAGTGATCTTTTCATTTTAGCTAATGCTAATGTATACCACGATATAGCTGAGCTATACGCTCACCTTGTTGCCGCCTTAACATCTTCATTCGGCAAGTACCGTAATACCGGCGGATTCGCTACAACGATACTACTGGCTAGCTGCTAGGATAGCCCACCAGGGCTCAAATCCTTGAGCGTAAACCGTAGAGCGTCAAGCACCATGCTTCACGAACAGATCAGCGTGGCCCTACCATACCTGATCTAAGTGCTAAATCTTCCAAAAAGACACCACTTAGGAGCACTACTTCAGCTGAGTAGCAGAGCCTTAGTATCTTATCTGCTGCCAATTATCCTATACCGATCTGGAGATTTAAAGCCTTTTGAAACCTCCGTTGTTGTAAATAGAATCCTGAACATCATATCATCGTGCAGTACCGAACGGATTCTGACGTTTTGGTACCTGAAAAAAAAAATCAGTTCACAGCCCGTTGCGAGATATAAATAATCGATTTCCCTCCTCACAACACTGTTCCTTATCGAACCGTCTGCCAACTGCAACGCCCATCTCCAACTTTTTCCTTTCATTAAACGCTGCTTTCCCCGCTCCATACTTAGGTCTCATATACACGTCACTTCGTCCAGATTCCACTATTCGATTCCGCTATTCGATTCCGCCGAATTTTCAACCACAACAAGATATGACCACTCATGAACTCATGCCTTCTCCCCTAGAGGAAGAAGAGCGCTTCGCCCAGCTCAACTTCAAGCGATCCAGAAACGTTCCCATGATTGTTGATATCAGTATCGGTGACTCCGGCGAGCATATCTACAAAGTCCACGAAGGTAAAAATTTGAAGAAGAGAAAATCAGAGTCTGGTGATTCCATCAACTTAAGCCCGAACATGGTGGTGACTAGCTTCAATCCAAATGAAAATTCTACAGCTAAATCCTCGTCAGTTGATGATGGTAATGTTTGGAGTGAAGATATTGAAACCGCGTTTGAAGAAGCGTTAAAAATCATTCCAAAAAATGGTTTGTCAAAGATCAAAATTAGTGGTAAATCGTGTGGAAGAAACGAGTTGATTTCTGATTACATTCAACAGAAGACAGGAAAGATTAGAACAAGAAAGCAAGTATCAAGTCACATTCAGGTCATCAAGAACTTGAAAAAAAGAGCTGATTTAGTTGACCTAATCAACAATGGACCATCGGATCCTTCTGCTCATGCTCTTTTTGACGAAATATTCAGTGAGATCTCATTCAAAAAATCTTTGGGGAACTCGAATTCTCTAGCCCCACAAGATCCACAAACTTTGCCCACCCACCGTTCGTTTTCAGTAAATCAAATCCCTGATATACAAAGAAGTTCACCAACAAAAAAGTCCAATATTCCAAGACTCAATTTTAAACCTTCTGAGTTAGGCATAGCAAACTTTGAAATCTCTTACTATGATGAATTAAACCCATCTAACTCGCACATCTACACCAAATATATCAATTCTGATCCTGAACCACCTTTGAGATTGAAACAAAATGCCAAGATCGAAAACAGATTCCCAAATTTACGTGATTATTTAATTGAGTATGACCAATGTCAGAATCAAGATGAGAATATTCCAATTCTTCATAATTTGGTTAAGTTCAATTTACCAGGCTCTAATAGCTCTTATGAAGGGAAACATGAAACCAACTTACAGGTAAAACTGAAAAATATTCCTAGTGATGAAGATAGTTTTAGTTGTATAACAGTTATCTATTCTTTTGGAAATGAAGTTGTCAAACTTGTTGAAGATTTGGAAGTTATTGAACAGAATGAAGGTTTAAATGGTTCAAAGAGTTTTGTTTTGAAACTGAATTTTGCCAAAGATTTCTGGACTGCTTTTTTGAACACAATGGAAAACAACGTCAATGATACTAAAGATAAATCAGAAGTTCAAAAAACAACTGCAATCAAGGCAGTCACCATGAAACAAGTTATTTTCAATAAAAGAAGATCAAGAAGTGGATTCAACAAGAATGACATCAGAGGTATTCTGCTTTGGGAGTTTACCAGAAATGTTCATTCTTCAGAGACAACATCAAGAAGATTATACTTGCCAAACATCAAAACTCAACCTCCTAAACTAAAAACCTCAGAGCTATTGGTTGAACAAGGTTTTATTGGCTCTATTAAGAAACAACAGCAGAAACATCAGCAACAGTGTGCTATGTTCCAAGACAACTTAAGTGATAGTGTTGTCCCAATTTCTCAACCACCATTCTCAAGACGTTTTAATTCCAATTCCGTGTCAAATACTCCATTCATTCCAGTTTTTGAGGCCAACACAGACATTCAACCACAAACTATTTCATATCCAGATCCTACCTCTTCAAGAAAAAATCAATCAGAAATATCAAATTCCTTCTGGAACTTGCAACAGGATCAGCTTCAGCAATCTTCAAAACTATCTGAATCTCCTAATTTATACAGCCCATTGTCTGCGCTTCAACATCAACAATTTTCTGGATATCCAGTGACTGCTACAACAGTTGACAGTCATCCAAGTGAAACAGCTTATCCCCCTTTCAATTCAAACTACTCGAATTTGAATATTCCTAATAGTAACATCAAATTAGAGCAGCACAATTATGTGAATGTTGCAAACGGTGAGATCGTGTTTAATGGGTGGTGATGTTTTTTTGTGTTGCTTTGGTATTATTTTTGATTTTTCAGGACTGGAGTTTTATTAATTTGTTTGGGATAATTGTAATTTTTGTTATAGATGATTAGATTAACGATCTGCGTTTTTTTTACTGCTTTGTTTTTATTCTTTGGGGAGTTTATTTGCTTTTTTGTCTCATGTCTTTATTTAAATTTTAGTTCTTCCCATCTTTTTTAATCGATGGCTTACTTTTGATATTCACCTGTAATTCTTCATCTGATTTTTAGAAAAGTGCTATTTGCTATTAAAGATCACCAATCGGTCCTCTAATTGACGTGTCGGGAAGATCTCATGGATTTCTGTTTTTTTTGTCCCTCCACAGATCGTTCAAATTAAACCATTAAAATCAAAAACAATATAAATGTCTGAATATATCGACTCATATCCGTCAGTATTGATGGTAATTCTGTCACGCCAGTAGACAGCTACTGCTGAAATTACGATTATTGCAAAGGTATAATATATTTAGCTGTTTATAAAATTATATTAAAAATATTTAATATCAATTAAATAATTAATTATATAATTACTTGAATTCATTATAATATTAACCAGTTTTTTCGCTCGGGAGTCCTCGCTAGAAAATCCAGCTAATTGATTATTATATTATAATATTATTAGTTTTGATTTATTCTATGCTTAAAAAAAATTTACATTCATATTCCCATTTCTACAAAATCCTAAGACATTGAAATGCTTGAACCAACCCTATATATTATAAATAAGTGTTAATTGTATTGATTGTACCATTAACCTGATTCATTTTCTTGATGACAGTATATTATTCAATGTTTGTTCCGTTCGAAATTCATGACTCAAACAAATTACAATATCTTGCTGCTTTTTTCAAACTTCTTATTATTGATAAAGTAACGGATGGTATGTTTAGCCATTCCAAATTATTCCAAGTCTTGATCTAAGCACAAAACTTTTAATCTATGACGCGACTTCCGACCCCGACTTCCGACTCGACATTGCAAACAAAAAACACAGAAAGTCATGAGAAAATAGCCGACAACAGGGAGTTAATTTTAAGTTCTTCTTCTTCAAATTTAACTGTGTAGAGAAAAGAGCACGTGGTCGGATATTGAGCGGCAATATATTTTTCACAGATCTGTTAGAGGAATTTTCGATTAAAGTCTTCGTTATTGAGAAAAAAGGATTTAGGGCTACGCGACAACTGTCGGTTAAAATTATATCTATATATATATATGGGTTGGTAATATTAATATAATTAATATATATTTACATGAGACGTTAATGAAAAATTTATATGAGACTGGACATTAAAATAATTATATATATTGACGATCAGCTGCGCCACTAGATCTAATTATTTTTAAAATTTTTATTGGACGACGTCGTCGTCTTATAATATAATTATATACAATCATATCAGCGCCTATATATTCTAATCTATACTTGATCTCATACAGGGACGTTGGTCTAATATCTCATCAATTCATTGAGATTTTGTAGAAATGAAAATGCTAATGTTCATTTCTTTTACACAGCAGAACAGAGAACTTACAATGTTTTTCTAATAGCTTGTTAATGAATAAATTTATAATACAGCTTACCAAAAATTATAGCTCTCATAACTTGATTTTGAAATTACAGAAAAATTTACATATGAACGGCACTTGAGGTCTATCCAGACCATGTATACGAGCCGCTATGATATTGTTCTAAGAGCGTTGTATTGCTAGTTTTATTTCGAGGAATTGAAAGTACAGGACACAGCTTACCTGTTAACCAATAGTTAAAAAGGAGGAAATGACAAATACTGCAAATGAAATGACTCTTCTACATGTCATCGAACATATGGATCATGGAAGAGTCAGAAGCTTACCAGTGGCGACCCAAATAAATAGTAATTATACTCCCTCCACAAACATCAAGTACAGAAAACATAATTTCGATCAGCGATAGAGATCTAGAACTACATACAATAAGTATACCAGAACCCATGATATTAAGACAGAATTATTTGATTTTTTTACAATATATAAAAGTAGGTGTTAAATTTTTTTGCTAATGAATAAACTCCTTCAACAAAAAATTTAAGCATCTTCTTTGAATAAAGCTTCTTTCTTTTCAGCAACTCTTTGAGCTCTTCTTTCTCTAGCAGAACGGTTTTTAGCTCTTCTAGCTTCAGCTTCAGCTTTCAAAGCCTTTTCACGAGCGGCTTCAGCCTTAGCAGCAATGATGTGTTCAACTAAAGCACGTTTGTGTTTGAAGGTGTTACCTTTAGCAGCAAGGTATAATGAGTGGTATAAGTGTTTGTCGATTTTACCAGCTTCTCTGTATTTAGCTAATAATCTTCTTAAGACTCTTAATCTTCTGATCCAGATGACTTGGGATGGGAAACGGGCTTCTCTGGTACCTTTTCTCTTACCAACACCGGTGTGACGACCACCTCTCTTGGATTCAGCTAAAGCTCTAGCTCTAGATCTGGAGTGGACACGAACTGGTTTAGCAACAATGGTACCATTCTTGTATAATCTTCTGATGGCAGCTCTGGAGTTGGCTTTGGCAAGTTCTTCAGTTTCATTTGGATCTAACCAAATTTTTCTCTTACCGACACCGACAACAGATGAAGCAAGTCTCTTTTGATTACGTAGGTTAGCCCTGTTCATGTTCGTTAGTATTTTTGAATCTTGGTGTTGGTTTTTTGACGAAGGTGTTTAATCTTCAGAGAGTCATATAGTCAGATGCTGGAGTGTTGTTTGAGCCCTATCTTTCTAATAATGATAATGATTTATGATTTTGAAAGTCATTGAGTGAGTGAACGTTTTATTGTGAAGTAGGCTTATTGAGTTAGATTCCTCAGATATACCATACCACATGAATGTAATTTAGTTGAGTACCATTTGCCGACTTTTGATAGGAGACGATAGTTGCTTGAAAAGGCAAGCTATTATCACTTGATCGGGATGCTCCTGATAACTATCTGTGGTGATTCTTTTGCATATTATTGAAACATTCCATGGTTGAATTCCATGAGGGTGATCTTATGATATTTGCACTTTGAGGGCACTTCCAATGAGCGGTAACAACAGGGATTATGATTCAGACACTCTCCAACATTCTATATTGATATCTCTTGCCATAATATCACTTACATTTTTACCTATTGTTTTTGCTGATTCAACTAAAATTCTAAAATGTTTGAACAAAAATCCTTTTTTTTTAATGAAAAAGTTTGCTTCACCAAAGTTTGTGGCTCGTACCAGGAATTTTTGCCAATTTGGGCTCAGATTTCGCACCTCATCCATCGGTTTCTTCGCGAATTATTTTTCTTATGTAATGAAAATGTCGATTTTTTTGTGACTTGCATTAAAAAGACTAGATATACACCCAAACACCATATTATCGCAAAGCCCTATAAATTTCTTCTCAGTCATGTGACTGCGTCAGGGCTCCCGAAATCTGCCATTTTCTATGTGACACTAAAATTTTTTAAATCGGAAAATTTATTTGCACAATTTGTACAGAGATGAGCATTTTGCGCAGTATCACTTGTCTCAACTAATTTTAAAATGGCCCATTCATTACGTTCCAAATCTAAGCTTAGAGCTAAGTCAATCAAGAGAGTGAAAGAATTCCAACAAGCGGTCGACGAAAGAACTCAAAGATTACACCAAAAGGCTCAAAATGAATTACTCAAACAGAAAGAAGAAGCTAAATTAAAAGCCATCGAAGAAGGAAAGGAGGTTAAAGAAGAGAAAGAAGACGGAGAAGCAATGCAAACGGATGGTGATGCCAAAGTTATCAGCACTCACGGATACAGAACAGCTAGACACCATCTATGGAAGCAAAAGAACAGAAAGAACAGTCATACTGCTTTCAAAAAGAAAGGTAAAAAATAAAGTCTCTTCATTTTCTTTTCAGCTTGTTTTTGGGACCCTTTAGTTTCAGAAAAGCTATCCAGCATGGTTGTGTGTTTTTAGCCCGTTTGTGTGTTCGTTTCGGTTTTTGTATATTAGTTCAAAATTGTATGAAATTTAGATAGAGAGATGTAATAATGTTGCTGGGTCCATTACTGCCAAATGAAAAAGTCTCTTTCAATAGCGCTACAAATGCAATTGTATTTGAATATAATACACCGTATATACAGGTGATACAGTATCTCAATATTAAAAGACGCACACCTTCCTGAGCGGTATTGTTAATAAAAAACGAACAATAAAACCAAATAAACTTTTGAAAAACTTTACATAAAGTAAAGCTCATTGATAGCAGAAAAGCCATAGTAACAATAGACAATCCAGCTTTCAAAATGCTAGAGAATTGAAGAAAACCCCATTAGAAATAACATAAAACACAATAAATATATAGACAGTAACTGACATCCCTCAAACGCTAGAAATCTGCTCAATCTGAGACTCTTCAACACTCACTTATTCTGGATCTGAGTCAGTCCCTTTATTTTTCACTAGAGCAGGGCATTGATCAGTTTCAATATGACGAAGAAACCATTCATTGTTGCTGTTAAACTGTTGATAACATCCAGCACATCTTCCGATACTCAAATTTCTATCAGGCTTAAACACACCCACTGGGTAGATGAAGTGAATAGCTTTAAGGTGTGCTTTGTATGTATCCTTTCTTGAAAATTCACCGTTTAGATGGTGACACTTGGCTTCATTCTCGTTGAAAAATGGACATTTGAACTCTTTGACCGTGTCGTGTTTCTTCAAGTGTCTCGCCAAGTATGGCTTGTTTTTGAACTGACGCTGACAAAATGGACAGATATGGATGGTGGATGATGAAGGAAGTGACGGCTTTGAGATCTTTAGGGGAGCCTCATCGACGGAATGTTTAATCAAGTTTGAAACTGGTGAAGGGACATTAAAAGGAGGTTTTACCTCCAATACAGAGCCAGTTAGAGGAACAGAATCAAAAGTGGCTCTTGAGTGAGGGTTTGAGGTATAGAACTTGTGGAACTGTTTGGATGGATGCTCCGCTGATTGGTTCACGGGAAACTGAGATTTGAATTCATCAACAGCTAATGCAATTGGGGCGGTCTGAAGGGTATTGTTGTTGGCCAAAGAAGGAGTTATGCTTGTAGTAATATCTGTACTTATTTGAAGGTTCATTTCTTTAGAATAGAAATCATTCGGAGGCATCTCAGTACTCGTGTCGGTGATGTGGATATTGTTTTTGTTTGGGTTGTTTGAGAATACAGAGGACTGGTAAGAGCCTTCTGTGGTCTCTGATGGCTGGAAGTTCATTGTTGGGAATTCCAGTTTCTTCAAAAAGCTGAAATCTTCAGGTCCTTCGTTTGAGTTGAGCTTAGGTTGTGTTCGAGAGTTATCATCCTTTAGCACAGATTCACTGTTACTAAGTAACAAGTTGTAGAATGTTGGGTCATCCAGCAGACTTTGCATTTTTGATCAAGAGGGATAGAACAGGTTTGAAGCAACCGATAGATTGGACAGAGCTAAGCGGTAAATTTAAACCGAATTTATGCTTATTGTTGACAAGTTATTGTTACATAAACATCAAATGTTCAATATTTTGAGAAAATTTTTATTTTTCGCATGCTCGTTTCTTTTTTTTTGGTGATGTTTTGGCACAAAAATTGAAGTTTGAGCTTCGGAGCCAGATCGAAATTTTTAAGATTTCATTGGAAAATGAGAATAGGAAAGAACGAGAATCTACTATGTATCTACAGAATACAGTCAATAATCTTAGAATCTTAGAGTACTCGTGTTCCGGTCCCAAGCACATGTTGAGTTTCGATTTCATTGATATTGAAGGTGTTTTCACTGACGTTCAGTATGGCTTGTAATGTCACTTTCATCTAAATTTATATAATTTTCCAAAACAAAAACCGATGTAATTCACAAGAATAATTCCAATAATTAGAGGGTACTAATTTATGAATAGGAAAATCATGTATTTAATTGATAGCAACGTTTATCGCATATATGTCGATGTTTAATTTACAATTAAAACTAAATTAGTATGATCACAACTTATGAGCCAGCTATATCAGTGATTAGGCTTGAAGTTGGCTAAGTATCTCAAATTCTTGGGAATGCTTTCCCAATAACCATTTTCAATTAACCAACTCTTGTTAAACAATTTAGAAGCATATCTGTCTGAAGTATCGGCAACAGTAGTTACGATGTTCGAACCTTCTGGTAATTTCATTGCTAATTCCTTTGCGGCATAAATGTTTAAACCACCACTACCACCAGGTCTTACACCGTCTTCATGAATCACCTTAAAGATTGTTTTGATGACATCAATGTTTGAAACCTTGATACAACCATCGGAAAGAGTTAAAATATCGGCCATATTGTTGCAGATTTCTAGTCGGCCAATACCTTCTACAAAAGGTTTACCTTGTGGATTCCAACTATTACCTTTTGATTCAATAAAGGAGTGTAAACCAGAACCTTCATTGTCGGAACAGTATGTCTTGATTTTTGAATCTTTAAGTTTCAAATATTCTGCAACACCAGAAAAAGTACCACCAGTTCCACACCCACAAATGAAAGCATCGATATGACCGTTAAGTTGCCACCATATCTCAGGTCCTGTTGTTTCAAAGTGTGATTTTCTGTTGACTATGTTATCGAATTGGTTGACATGAAACGCGTTTTCAGATTCAGCGGCATATCTCTTTGCCTGATTGTTCATATAAAGAGGGTCACATGGCTTGCAAACAGGACATTTAACAACTTCAGCACCATTATTAGTCAAAATCTTGAGTTTTTCTTCAACTAACGTATCAGGGACAAACAGTCTTACCTTGTATGGTGGATCGTAGGTTTTAGCCAACATGGCGAGAGCAATACCTGTATTACCAGCCGTTGCTTCAACAATAGTACCGCCTGGTTGAATTTTGCCAGAAGAAATGGCCTCTTCAAGAAGAAATAAACAAGCGCGGTCTTTGATAGATCCTCCAGGGTTGTTGTATTCTGGCTTGAAGTAAATGTTTCTCCCAGTGTCACTCGATAGAGATTCAAGCTTAACAAGACAGGTGTTTCCTATCTTGCTTTGGAACGATGCAGCTGGTGTTGAAATAGTCATTAAGAAGTCTTTGACTTTGAAGGGTTGAGAAAAAATAGTCAAGATGATATTTGGAAATAAGGACAATTTATAACAATTTGATTTCTTGCACGATTTCCCAGATAGGAATGGGTGGTGAATGGAGATAAGCGGAGTCATCTTTGTGACTCTCAAAATATTCTAATTTTCTTCAGAGCGACACTATTAAGCTAGGAAAGCTCAATAGAACCCATTAAAGCTCACGTACCGACTCAAGTGGTCTTCAAAACATGGTGTGCTTCCCCATATCTTGTTCTCTTTCCAGCATACAAACTTTTCCATCTCAAAAAAGACCATAAAGGTGGAAAATTAATTTGCTCAAACTGCTATTAATATCAACACCATAAAAAGATCTTTGGATACACTTTTAAACACTTTATAAGGTCCTCTATTTACTTTCTAGATGTCAAACAGTCCCTGATGCACAGAAAACCCAAGAAAGTAAACAAAGACGCATCTTCGCCATAGTTCTCATATTTCGAGATTACACGTGACCTGCCTTTTCTATATGGCAAATTTCTGAATATTCGCGAATTATTTTTTGGTGTTCTGGTGTACTTTTTTTGATATATTGTGATATGGTCTAGAGGCCACCAGAATATACGAGCTTGAACTAACTATAAGATGTCTGGAGCTCCTGGAAACTCATTTTCGAACTACTCTCCAACACCACCTGAACGTGGGTCGTTTCCTCTTGACCATGATCACGAGTGTTCCTCCATAATGTCCGAGTATCTACAGTGTTTGAAGTTGGTCCAAGGCAACAATGCCTTGAATTGCAGATTATTAGCTAAGAGGTACCTCGGGTGCAGAATGGACAACCAGCTGATGGAAAAAGATGAGTGGAGAAATTTAGGGCTTCCGGAGGATGAGAAAGATCCCAAGTTCAATCATGTAACATCAATAAATAGAGGCGAAAATGCTGATGCTGCTCCTACTAACAAGCCCAAACAAGAATAATGACGGATACGTTTATTCTTGATTCATTTCTGCATTATCATTGTTTTTATTATGTTTTGTGTATATAGTCCTTAAATATAAAAGGTTTTAATGAGTGTATGAACTTACTCCCAAAGAAATGTAAACCATCTAAGATGGAAGGTCTACTGTCTACTGATAGCATCACAGGCAATTTTTTCATTTAAATAAAGCAAAACAACAAAAAAATATAAACTTAAACACTTAGAAAGATAGATATAACCAAGGAGTCATCAAAAGTAGTTTATGAAAGTAATTAAATATAAAGAAAACTTGAAAATAATAATAAAAACACAACCAGTAACTCTTAAAACCTATTAAAATCCAATTAAACCAACCACTGAAAAAACCTTACCCACCGATTAACAAATCCAAAGACTCACCAAAGATCACTAAACATGTGATTCAGGTTGAAACCGCCCAAAATTTGAACAATTTGTCCCGTAAACTTGCAGGAGAAGTACGCTCTTTTCTCGAATTAAACCAAGGACCCTTAGGTTTTTCAGCAGCAAATCCCATCCTTTTTGAGAAGTCCTGATATTCCTTCGACTTCTTTAAGTCATTCACGTAAGAATCGAGTGATTTCTGGAAGTTGCGAAGCTTTTGGTTCAAGAATTTGGAAGTTTTGGAGTAATCATAGCGTGAAAGAGAGTAACCAGTATTTGATAAAGATTTCTGGTACTTCTTCCATCTTGGCGACTTGACAAAATTTCGAGAACCAGTTATAGTTTTCACATAAGAAGATCTGATTGTAGATTTTGAAGAATCGATCAGTTCAAAAGACGATTTCTTAAGTTCATTATAGTAGTCAGACTTAAAAAAGTCGCTATAATGTTTTGCTGATTGACCCAAGATAGCTTCAGAGTACTGTAGCATACTTGAAATGCTTTCGCTGAGGAAATTGACAGTTTTATAACTGTATCGCTTCCATTTAGGAGAGCGAATGAAATCACCAGTGACTTCGAGTCCGGAGTAGAAAGATGATTTTCCAAAATTGAAAAGTTCTGAGAAACCACGACCTGTTTGTTTATAGGCGCTAGATTGAACAATTTGCTTAGAAATCTTATTGGCCTCTTTTGTCAGGGTATCGACATTCTTACACAGATGTGATAGTGAAGTATCGAGCAAATGAGCGGTACTAGAACCCAGTCTGTGAAAGCTTATGGTCAATTTACCCCATTTTGGAGAGTTGATAAACTCCTGAGTTCTGAAAATGAGTGGCTCGATGATGGAAAGAGGTTCAGCTATCCGATGATAGATATTTGAATTCAAAACCAGTTGGTTGAAACTCTTGAAGTTTTCGGAGAAGAAGTTAGCACTAACGGTAGCAGTGTTGATAAAATGTTGGACCAAGTACCCAGGAAAAGAATTTCTGAATTCACCAGATAACGCATCAAAACTGTAAGCTACAGCAGCACCGGCACCAGCGATCCTGCAGGAGAGATCATTATCCTTCAAACGATCATCAAGAGAAACAAGTGCCCCTTGAGTCACATGAAAAACCTCATTGACAGCCACGGTCGCTTCCTTTGAAAGGAGCGCAAAAACATTAGTAGCACCCTCAGCTGCAACTTTAGTAACATCAGAGCTATATTCAACAATGTTGTTCAACAACTTTTGGGTCAATACCCAAGACGACAAGTTATCGATGTTCTCAAAATAGACAGTAGGATCAACCGTAGAGGCTGAAGAAGAGCACTGCCCTTCATGTAGTTTACCATCATCAAACACGCAGCTGGTGTAAGCTCCCAAATCTTGAACTTCTTTGTTATCAACACTGAAAAGAACTGTCGTTTCAGGAACCACGTTGTGTACTAGTTCAGTTGTACCTGCAACAAACAGTGTCTCAGTCGTCGTAACTAACCTAGTGACAGTCTGAACCTTGACATGAGTTTCAGCTGAAGTGCTTGGCACAGGTAGGAGTTCAACCGTGCTCGACGGAAATATATCCGGACGGAATAACTGGTAACTCTTTTCAGCAATTAACAAGGTAAGAATAATGTGAGGAATAAACTTCTTGATAGAGTTGTACTTAGTAATAATGTTATCAAGCAGGGTGTTGTCTTTTTCAACTATTTGAACTTGACCTTGAGGAAGATGAATGGGATCAGGAAACTGAATTTGAGACCCATTTTTACTGGTGTTTCTGAAACTTGATTGGGTACTAGCTTTTGTACCTAATTTTCTTCTTCTTCTGAGAGAGTCACCAGGGATATTCTCGGAGTCAGTGTCCGAAATAATCCCACCTTGAGCATCGTTAGCTCGAAATTCATCAACAGATAATCTTTGCCTGTAATAGTCGTAGTCAGTTGAGCTGTTATCATCAGTGGAGATCAAAGACCAGTTAGAGTCCAACTCATATTGAAAATCATCATTTTTGTTTGTGTCACTTGTTGCCCCAGAAGTTTGTTGATCCTCTTCCGAGCTGGGAGTTTCGACTGAGTCACTCGTGTACCCCATAGCGTCAGATTCAGACTCTTTACAAGCTTCTCGAATCTTTGGCTGACTGTTATCCTCAGCTTTAGTGGTCATATTAAATTTATGTGGCAAGAATCCCTTATCAGAAATTGTGTCAGATATTATCAGCAATTTGTTGTACTAAAACGACCCAAAAACACAGAGAAATTAGCAGCACGCACAATCACAAGTTATCAGGCCTGAAATAGTTACTTGATATCAATTTCAGAGACACTTCAGTAGTTTTAAGAAGATTTTAGAGGAAATTCAGAAAATTAGGAATGAAATTTGCTTTATTTTGTTACAACCTTGCGTGCGACAACCAAAATACAAATATGTCAAAAAATATTACGTAAAAAACGTCTTTTAGTTAAATTACAACGAACCTTCAGCACGTTCTTGGAGTTTCTTTACCCTTTGGTGGATTTCTGCAATGTTGTTCGCGAGTTCCATGAACAAGTGGAATTCTTCATGGAGTGTGCTGATGATCAGGTTCATGCCACTGACGTCGCTGATGGAGTCTTTCTCAATGCTTTCTATAGCTGTGTTGATCTCTGATAAAACAATAGTGTACTCTTCTAGTTTCTTAGTGTATTGTTCAACTTTCTTAGTGAAATAAACATCAATTTCATATGATGATATCTTTGATCCGGCTGTTAACAGTCTTTGTAAAATGACGAAAAATGTTTCTGAGTCGTGTAAGGCTTCATCTGTTGACTTTCTTAATTCTTTCAATATCTTGAAGTCATTATCTAGTGCTTGGTTGGTAGATGAGTACTTATTCTGGAGAAAATCAATATCTCTTGGAATACTTTCAATGACTTCTGCATGTTCTTCCTGCTCAGACTTCAATTGAGATGCAATTTTCACTTGATTTTGAATGTAATTATCGAACTGTTCTATTTCTGATCGGGATTGCTCTGGTAGGTCTGCAATAGTACTCAAAGGCGTTATTTGTAGTTGAGGCTGTTGCTGTTGCTGTGTATTGATGTTTGTGTTATTGCCAAATAAAGAGGTACCTGTACTCTGCTGTTGTTGATTGGCACCACCGAAGAGTCCGCCTGAGGTGTTTGATGCGTTACCTCCGAATAGACCCCCACTAGCAGCTGATTGATTACCAAAAAGACCACCGGTGCTATTGTTTGTTGTCTTGTTTCCAAAGAGTCCACCTGAAGTGGTATTAGTAGAGGTGTTACCACCTCCAAAAAGGCCCCCTGATGTTGTGTTACCGGATGTATTGTTATTGCTGCCAAATAGACCGCCTGAGCTGGTATTTGAGGTGTTGTTATTACCACCAAAGAGACCACCACTGGTCGTGTTGGTAGATGGCTGTGTACTTCCAAACAGACCACCGCTGGTGTTTGTAGCTGGCTGTTGAGTATTACCAAATAGTCCACCGCTGGTGTTTGTAGCTGGCTGTTGAGTATTACCAAATAGTCCACCACTTGAAGCAGCAGGTTTGGCACCAAAGAGACCACCTGTAGATGAAGTGTTGTTGTTGCTTGTGTTATTGCCTCCGAATAATCCTCCGCCTGTAGTTGTAGCTGGTTTAGCTGCACCAAAACTTCCAGTGCTGTTATTAGCACCAAACAGACCACCGCTTGAAGTGATATTCGTATTTGTGGAGTTGGAGGCCCCAAAAAGACCACCTGAATTGTTGCTCGAGGCTCCAAAGGCAGGAGCTGCTGTGTTGGAGTTATTGGTACTTCCAAAGCCAGTCGAAGTATTGTTGTTACTACTATTTCCAAAAAGGCCACCTGATGATGCACCACCAAAAGGAGTTGAACCAGTAGAAGTATTTGTAGTGCCACCACCGAAAATTCCTCCGGTAGATGCCGATCTACCGAATCCACCACTCGAGGCTCCAAACATGGTTTAATTTATCAGTTGTTGGTGCTCTTTGTTGATGCTTTTGTTTTGTTTTGAATTTTTTTTTGATTTCGAGGATTTCCGAGGTCTCGGTTTTCTATTCAGACCATCATTACAAGAATCTATGGAATCTGTGCAGCTTGGTATTTATTGTAGGACAATGAGTTCTGCATTGATTCTATTACGAGACTGCTCTTTCAATGTCAACTTTGAGTCAAAAAGTTTTATCATGTTAGCAACTTCATTTTTCAGTTCATTGTACCCAGTTTTCTCATCCAGAAGTGGAGACTTGTAATTTTGGTAAGACGAAGGCAGTAAAGAGCTTGATGATTCTGGAAGAATCAACGCCAGGTGGTGAATAGGCTTCAGAACAATATCAAGCGTTTTTTCTGTTTCGGATTTGGGTTTCTCTAAAATAACTAGATCCTCAATGAATGGAACGAAGTGCCATTGAAAGTTGAAATAATCACTCCATGTTCCATCTAGATAATAACTAATGACCCATTGAAGACCCTGAAAATAGTCATAAGCTATCGCATGAATAGTCTTCATATCTTGATTGTTAAATCTAAGATAAAAGTCTGCCCTGTCTTTTTCAAATTGTGCAATGCATGCCTTCTCATCCAGTTTCGGGTGATCGCAAGCAAAATCTTTCAACTCAAATTTCCTGAATTGATCAATGAAATCTACATAATTGCGAGAGCATATAGCACCATCTGCTTCGATCAAGTACTCATCGTGGTTGGAGCAATGAAAATACTGTAGCTGATCCAAATAATATTTCAAGTCGGACCTAACGTTGGTGTTCTTCGGAGAAGGTAGGAAATCGTTTCCTAGTATGCATATAACTAGAGCAATATCAACGAGAACTCTTCGTGTTTTATATTCATATCCAGCCTGCATCTTGGTTCTCAGGGCCTGAACGTTCAAAACAAGAAATTTCTTTAGTGTTTGGTTGAGGGTTGAGGCTTGAGCACGTATGAGTTTTATGACTCTGGCTGGTGAAATTAGACCAAGGACTATCAAATCAGCATCAGCGCCATAAACAACGCTAGACAGCTCAGGATTTTCTCTAATGTGATTAAATATTTTATGTTCCCCTTCACCCTTGATTGTGCTTGGAGATATAACGACTTTAACACCCAGTTTTGTAACAAACTTTCTCAATAAAACTTGTAACTGTTCGGTCAAGTTGGACAGAAGTTCTGTTCCTGGGCTTAACATATTGGGATTTAGCCTAGTGTAACTACTATTTCTTTTTCTTCTGTTAGCTTGCTCTTTCAATTTTGCAAAGGGGGGAGTACCGTCCATAGCGATGTATATCAGTTTACTTGGGTTGACAGAACGAAGAATTGAATGAATGAAATCGATCACTCGTTCAGACATTTGTTCTTCTTTGTTGCACTGTGTCAAACAAGTGTGCAAAATAGAGCCCGTATCAATGTAAAGAGCATCACATTTGATCGCACCTCTGAGGGTACTTTCACATTGGTACAGCTCTTTGACAGCAGAATAAAAACCTGGTATACCCATAGCAGCACCAGCAAAGACACCTTTTTGGAATAAGTTTAAATTCAATTATCAGCTTCAAAAGACCACACTGGCAACTGGAACTGTCCAATATATGCATAAAATATCTCAAGCCTTCAGAGGTATCTTCAAGCAGCCAATTATTTACCAAAAATCATTTCAACTGCTTTAAGAGAGTTATGAGGTTAATATACCTGAAAACAAAGGAATAGTGGTAATTATCAGTACTATTAAAACCACCAATTGTAATTTTCAGAATCGAGGAACTTAGCCAACGTCGAAAATTCAAATAAACAAAAGTGGCCTTCCAAAAGAGGATAATTCAACAGCATTTCGAAAACCCAAGTCTCTCAGCAATGGGGATTCCAAAGTTCTTTAGGTTCATCTCTGAGAGATGGCCGATGATATCCCAGCTCATTGATGGTTCACAGATTCCTGAATTCGATAACCTCTATCTTGATATGAACTCCATTCTACATAACTGTACAGCTCCAAAGGACGAGAATGGAACCAGATTGTCAGAAGAAGAAGTTTTCAGTGCTATATTCGCATATATAGACCATTTGTTTGATATTATTCAACCAAAACAAGTGTTTTATATGGCCCTTGATGGTGTTGCTCCGAGAGCTAAACAAAATCAACAAAGATCGAGAAGATTTAGAACAGCTTTTGATGCTGAAAAGAAAAAGCTCAAAGCAATTGAATCAGGAGAAGAGCTACCAAAAGAAGAGCCATTCGATTCCAACTCCATCACTCCAGGTACTGAGTTCATGGCCAAATTAACAAGATACTTGAAGTATTTTATACATGAGAAGATCTCCAATGATAGCAGATGGCAAAACGTTGACGTTATTCTCTCAGGACACGAAGCTCCTGGTGAAGGTGAACATAAAATCATGGAATACATCAGAACGAAAAAAGCCCTTCCAAACTATAACCCAAACACCAGACATTGTATTTATGGTTTAGATGCTGATCTAATTATGTTGGGTTTGGTCAGTCATGACCCTCATTTTGCACTATTGAGAGAAGAAGTCGTTTTTGGCAGAAGAAGTAACAATGGTGGTAAATCTTTAGAAGATCAAAAATTCTACTTACTGCATTTGAGTTTGGTGAGAGAATACATGGAGCTAGAGTTCAAAGATTTGAAGGAGCATATTTCTTTCGAATATGATTTTGAGAGAGTTTTGGATGACTTCATCTTGATCATGTACGTCATTGGTAACGATTTCTTACCGAACTTACCTGAACTTCATTTGAATAAAGGTGCTTTCCCACTATTGATCGAAACTTTCAAAGAAGCATTGAGAATCACTGATGGTTATATCAACGAGTTTGGTACTATCAACCTCAAGAGATTGGGTGTTTGGTTGGATATAATCTCAAAATTTGAATTAGAAAACTTTGAACAGAAAGATGTTGACTTAGAATGGTTCAACAAGCAGTTGGAAAATATTTCTATCAGTGGTGCCAAGAGAAGGGAAAGAGTTGGAAGATTAGCTCTTATGAAACAGCAAAAAAGATTGGTTAGTATCATCAAACCATGGTTATATGAAGTTTACTCTAAAAGATTCCCAACAACAGTTAATGAAGAAGAAATTCCTCGTCTAGGTATTGATAATACATTTATTGAAGGCAACTTGGATTTCCTAAAAGAGTTTGCCCTCGACACCGATTTGATTATATCACACTCCAGAGTCGATGATACCTACAGTGTCAGAGTTGACATTGATGGTATCGACTTAACTGAATCAGACGAAGAATTTGCTGAAAGAAGCTCCGAGATTCGTCGTATAGTCAAAAGATATGAAGCTGCATTGGTTTTAGATGCAGAAGGTGCTGATGTTGTTGAAGAAAGACAAACTATCTATAATGAGAAGTTTGAGAACTGGAAAGATGAGTACTATAAGGAAAAAGTTAATTTCAGTATTCACGACGAAGATAAGTTGAGAGAGATGACTGAAAACTATGTTGAAGGTTTACAATGGGTTCTTTACTATTATTATAGGGGGTGCCAATCATGGTCATGGTATTACAGATACCATTATGCTCCAAAGATTTCAGATATCAAGCATGGTTTGAATATCGTCATCAATTTCCCAAAAGATACTCCTTATAAACCATTCGAACAGTTGATGTCTGTTCTACCAGCCAGATCTAATCATTTAGTCCCACTTCCTTACAGAAAATTAATGCTCGATGAACACTCTCCTATCATTCAAAATTATCCTAATGAAGTTGAAATCGATAAAAATGGTAAAACTGCTGAATGGGAAGCGGTTGTTAAGCTTCCATTCGTTGACCATAAAGAATTAGTCGAAGCTTTAAAGCCATATGAATCAGAACTAACCAAAGAGGAGAGATTTCGTAATTCTTTTGGTTCAGATATCATATTTAAATTCAATCCTCAAATTGATGAAGTTTTCAAATCCCCATTGCCTGGTGTTTTTGCTGATTTGAAACAAAATCATTGTTTTGAAGAAGTTTTCAAATTACCTAAAATTTCAAATGATCAAATAATCACCGGTTTAGTTACCGGCTCTCTTACAGGTAAAAATGCATTAGCAAGTTTCCCAACATTACAAACTATTCCTTTCTCTCATGAATTGAGGGAAGCTGGAATTTTGATTTTCAATCAACCATCAAAATCCAAATCGGTTGTCTTGGCCCCAGTTGACACTCACGCTGATTTGTCTGTCGATGAATTTGCTAAGAAATACATCAACAAATACGTCTACACTGGCTATCCATATTTGAAAGAATCTAAAATTGTCAAGATTATTGATGGTAATACTGAATTTACATCTGCTCATAAGACAGGACACACAATCGATCACGAAGATTTGAAAACATACAAGTTAACTGTCAGTAATGTGAGAAACTACTACAAGTCAAAGAGAGGTATCGAATTGAAACACATCAATGCTTTGGTTTATGTTAAAACAGTGTCTGGATTAAGACGTAACAAACAAGGTGCTTTCATCAAGAATCTGTCCGAAGACGAAGAAATTTTCCCATTATCTTTAGTCGTTGACAATGTCGTTAACGCAGATGAAAGAAATATCGAAAGACCGCCTTTAGCAATCAATGAAGAGTTTCCACTAAACTCAAAGGTTGTCTTCTTAGGTGATTATTCTTATGGTGGTGAGGCCACGGTTACTGGTTTTTCTTCAACCTCTAGATTAGATTTAGAGGTGAAGAAAGCCTCTATTAGAAAGGAACCGCTCTTCGGTTACAAAGCTGCTCAATTCGAGAAACAAAAAATCAAATATTCTCCATCATCACAAGTTGCAAGAAGTTTGAACCTTCATCCTTTATTTTTTGCAAGAATCACATCGTCTTTTTCAGTCTTAGATAGTCGCAATCAGAGAGTCAATGTTGGGCTAGACTTGAAATTCGAGAGTCGTCGTGAAAAAGTTATTGGTTTCACAAAGAAAGGTGAAAGAGGTTGGTTGTTTAGTATTGATGCTATCAGATTAGTTCAAGACTACAAGAACAGATTCAGCGATTTTTTCTTCGCTGTCGGTAGAACTGCAACTTCTAAAGACATGCCAACAATAACTGACATTCTCCCAAACCTTGATCCAAAGAAAGCCGATGAAAGATTGAAGCAAGTCACTGATTGGTTAAGAACCGTCAAGAGTCAACTGGTCAGAGCTTCTTTAGAATCAGACTCATTATCCAGAACTTCAATTTCTAACATTGAAAGCCAAATTCAATTGTTTACAAGTCAAGCTGACAAAGAAGAAATCAAAAAGCTTATTGGTGTTCCAAAAGAAGCTGTGTTAGACCCATCTGTGTCATCTAACAAATTGAAGAGCCAAACTTTCGAATTGGGTGATATAGTTGTTTACATCCACAGTTCAGTTAAGGTTCCACTATTTTCCAAAGGTACTGTTGTTGGCTATAACAGTTTAGGCTCAAGTGTTACGTTAAAGGTTTTATTTGATCATAAATTAGTTGGTGGTAATAACTTTGATGGCAGATTGACCACAAACCGTGGCCTGGACGTGGACTCCTCGCTAGTTTTGAACATTAGTAACAGACAATTCATCTACCATTCTCAAGCTTCCTCAAAGAAGAAAATCCCAACCAAGATCAATGAAAGAATTGCTGCTAGCCAGACCAAGCAAAAAAAACCAAGCCAACCCGCTATCCAAACAGAACAAAATCCTGTCGCTGCTAAGCCAGCTGCAAAGCCAAAGAAAAATCAATTATTATCATTATTGAAAGGTGATAAAACCTCGGAAGGTGAAGACAATGATACAGATGATGTTACTGAAGGACCTCGTCAAAACTCTCAAAAAGCAAATGCCTCAAGAAATATACAAGCTTCTATCATGAGCCAATATCAAACACCACCACATGGCGCATTCCCTAATGGATTCCCGTTAACTGGCCCACCTGCTCCAATTGGGTTCCCAGCCCAAGCGTTACCATTCTTACCAAGCGGTGTTTCTCCACAGCAGCATGCTTCATTAAACCAAAAAGAACACCCAGTGGAATTCAATGGAAACAGCAGAGGTAGAGGTGGTAGAGGTAGAGGTGGTAGAGGTGGTAGAGGTAGAGGTAGGGGTAGAGGGGTTCCATCTAACCCAACTTCTTAATCTTCATCAAGATATTGCAAGAACACTACGAATTAGATGATATATAACAATGATGTATTATTGAGATAAGGGATAAAATTTGTGAATTGAATTTTGTAAGTCAGTACTCGTCTTGCATGGAATATGCTAGAGTTTTTTCTCGTTGCATGTCAGCTTGCTTTTTGAACCATTTACTTTCAAAACCGTTTGATCTATCCACACCATCCCACCTGTGACCTGGAACGATCCCAAACCGATTTTCAGGGAAACCTTCCCTGTATAGTTTTCTTCCTGTTACAGAGACATATCTCTTTGATTTTGAAGGGTTGAAGGATAGAAGAGGATCATCGTCCATCTCTTCTCGTTTAAGTTTATTATTAAGTTCTTCATCATCTGCATATCTTTCCAAAGAAGAAGTTTCGATATCCTTTAATTCTTTTCGAGACTTTTCTAGCTCCATCTTCTGCACGAGGCCCATATTAAGTTCTCTTCTTCTTTCCTCTTTTCTTAATTCACTGATTTTGGCCTTTAATCTTTCTCGTTGCCTGACCTGGTTAATATCCACTTTCCTACCCGACTCATCTCTGTATATCGTCTCGTTATTCTGTTCAAGCCCAGAAAGCTGTCTCTTATGTTCCTCTTCTTTTGACCGTATCTGTTTTGCAACTTGTTGTGCAGATTGGAGACCAGCTTTTGCTCCAGAGCTCATCTGTGGCGCATCATCGTCCGGTTTGGGTATATTCACAGTTTCATTACTTCCAACCATCTTCCAGCCTTTGAAGCCAGAAGACCTCACAACGTCTCCCTCGTGAGTATTTTTGGTTTCTTTAACAGTCTTCGCTTTCTTTGTCTTAAGCATGGTAAAGGCCTGATCATCGATCACCAACGAGCCACTTTTAGGTGTCTTGGACAATTTTCGTTTCTCCTTCTTACTGCTGTAGTTCTTTGCCAAATAGTCAGACAGAGACATCTTCAAGTTGGTGAGTTGCTCTTGATAATCGATAATTCACAGTAAAGTTAGTTAAGTGCTAAAATTGAGGTGTACGGATGAACAATAATCGCGACGCGCTATTGTTTACCTTTCCTTATAGCATGAAGGATACTGGCCTGACCCTTCAAAGAACCATTTAATGAGCTTCAGGAAGGAGCACGATCGGCTCAGGTCTGAGATGAACGCTGTATGGGATAAGAGTACTAAATATGTGACGAGTTTGGAGAACAGTATGTCGATATTGGAATGGAGACTGGAGTTCATACTAACCTGACTAGGAGCGATGAAAGCGGAAAGTGAAAGAGATGCTTTGATCCTGGAGGTGAAAGAGTTATCTGCAAAAGTGTCTGATTTATCCAATTCCCTATACCAGAAGAATCAAACAGTTTATGAATTGACAAAGAAGTTAAATGAGAACTCTTCTGCGAGTACATCTAAGGATTTTAATCGTTTGAATATCAAACTGAATCAACTGAGGGGCGAGAATGCTTCACTCCAAAATAGAATCGAAGAGCTCAAGGCTGGACGAAGAGCTGGTACAAAGGTTAAGCAGGAGCCTAGTAACACTCAAAATATATTGTCAATGCTGCAGAATAATATAAGCTTAAATAAACCTCAGATCTTTCAATCATCTCGACCACAATCTCAGGTCAAAACAGAAGAACAAGAGAACGTGCTGGAGTTGGAGGACAAAGAAAATATGGATTTTCGTGGCTCTCAATCTTACTCGATTGAAAAACTGGGAAGTACCCAAACGAATGAAGAACATACTATGAACGAGGACTATGCCGAATATGAAGAGGGCTCTTCAGAAGAATCAAAAAATCGTTATGCAACTTTCGATATCAGGTTCTCCAAGCCAATAATTCAGGAATCTATCCAGTTGAGATCTAAGACCTTTGACTTGCCATCATCATCACCAGCGTACCACTCTACTCATGAGTATGAGGACGATGAGTTTGCCTATAACACCACCAATTCATCTCCAACAAAGCCTAAACCTCAAAGAATTAACAGAGATAACAACAAGGTCCTAGTCTCATCACAATTGTCACTTGTGGAAGATTCACAAGGGCACGAAGACAACTACATGTACAAAGGAAGTATACCCACTCCTCAGACCAAAGTCAAAAAGTTCCAGACACCAAAACTTTTTACCCAAAAACCCAATGTTAGAACACATTTACAAACTCCACTAGATTCGGACACCCCAATGAAGAAACGCAAAACAAAAGCATCTGTTACAGAAGTCACTGCGACGACGAAAGTTGATTTGACTTATCATCCATATGACAATCGTTATTGGGCAATTGAAGATTTTAAAGTTAATCGATCTCAAAATCAGAACATCAGCTATGCATACCATGTGGTGTTGAGAGGTAAAGAACGATCGTGCATTCATGGTAAAACATGTACCGATTGTGAAAATTTCTATAAGATGGCGGGTCCTCTACCAAACTTTGAAAACCTTGGACCACAATGGAACGATGAAGAATCCCATAAAAAGTTTGACATAGTTAGTAAGACTTCCAGACATAAAGATCTTTGGGATAGACCTGAATCACCACCTGGATTTGGAGATTTTGACTTCCCGTCCACTCAACAACAAAAAGAATTGAACAGGAAAAGCGATTTGTCGATCAGAAGAACTGCATATGAGAGATTGTTTAGTGCGCTAAACGACAAAAAATACATCTTTAGAGACGAAAAACTAAATAAATTGGTCGAGTCAAACCATTTTAGAATAGACGAAAACGTTTTCGTTGAATATTTGAAGAAAGATGATGAATAACTACATACCGCATATTGTTTTCTCTCAAATAAGAGAAAATAAATAAATACTTAATCAATTAGTATAAACATGTGTGGTAGGTGTGATAGCTTGGATGATAATAAAAGCAACTAGTTTATAAGTTTATCAGTTATAACAATTTCTCTTTTAAAAAATCTTCTCTTGATCTAGTTTTTTTTTTTTTGTTTTTTTTTTATTTTAAATTCATAAGTCATTTCTTTTCAGAATGGATTTCATCATAGAACTTCTTGTAGACTGCATAATCAAACTTCTTGAAGTTCCAATCAACTTCAATAAACTTCTTAGACACTTCAACAGATTTGTAGTGGTAGTTCCAGAACCAATCTTTTTTGTCGTAATTAATCACCACATCCTCTCCATTGTTAGCATCATTTCTCAAAAGTGTTCTACCTTTCAATGCAACTCTTGCACCTTCAATATTGTGCAATCCTTGTCCATGTTTTAATGGGAACAAACTCTGGAAAATCTCATATGCAGCTAGAGTGAAACCAAATTGTGGTGATGATCTCAAGACTCTAGCAGCACCACCTTTGAACAAGGATCTCCAAGATTCCTCAATAACAATGGTCTTGAAGGCATGGAAAATACCTCTGTACTGAGTTTCTCCAGCCTTCGGAACAATTTGTAAACGAGTCTTAATAACATCACAAGGTGTTGTCAAAAAGGCTGCAGGCATACCTGCCAAACCACCAGCAGCTAATAATTCCCATGTCTTCAGCTTGTTTCTTTTACCTTTTTCTGTCGACGATGCCTTAGGATCGTAATTGAAAACATCTTTCTTTATATGAGCGTAGGTTGGGAAGTAGATAGCACTGAATGGCACATCTCTTAACAAGCAAGCAGAAGTACCTTTATACAAGCCTGTGATTCCTAGTTCTTTAATGATTTTCATGGCAGTAAGACCCTGCTTTCCAGCAATCTGCAATCTAATTTTAACAATTTCTAATGGATTAGTGAAGACAACTTGACATGCTCCTGCACTTGCACCGGCAAAAACTTCATGTGGCAGACTTATGTCTTTAGTCATTGGATTGATAAAAGCAGATCTAACCATGTCATTGACAGTCAATTTGATTGCCTTTTCTGGAGCAACACCCACCAGTTGTGGTGTTAAACCTGAGTACAAACCCTTAATACCTTCTTGCTTTAAAACTTTGAGAAAACAGTCTAGTGGATTTTTATAGATTTGAGTTCTCTGTGCTTGCATTCTAGTTTTGATTAAATCGATTGGATAGACAATTGTTGCACCAATAGCACCTGCCATTGAACCCAAAGAGAAATTGTAAAGGGAGTCAAAAATTGGGTAAAATGAGAAGTTGGAGCCATTTAATACACTGTAAGTCGGTTCATTATTAAGATGCGATGGAATGTTGTTTGGATTCAAAAGATTCAAAAAGTCATGGATGAATAGCTTATTATTATTGACGGTCTTTGTCACTGGCGTCTCTGCCAACTTGAACAACAGTGAGATCTGAGCAACCGAGAACTGGGTCATATTGTTGATCTTGTTGAAAGATGGTGACGATTCCAAGTTAAGGAAACTCAAAAAATCTTTCTGTGTAATTGGAACTGATTTCTCCTGAGGACTTGTGATTTGTTCTCTAGTTGCACCCCCCTCCTTATTCATGGAGGTTGGATAACTTGGGATAATTTTTAGTAATCTGTAATACTTGATAAACAACTGGTTCAATATATCAAAATTGGAGATCAGATAATTCAAATCTTTGTAAGTTGTGAAGTTGATTGGTTCATCATCGTTCAAATTATTGACCAATGAATTGATGAAATTAGAGCTCACTCTATGACCATGTATATGGTCTATTAAACTGACTAGTTGAGCCTTAGTGATTTGATTGGTATCATCAGAAAACTTCACAAAAGATTGATTGATTTTGTAGTTCATCCAGTCATTTTGCAGCAAAGTGATGATTGAGTTCAGGTTAATAGATTTATTATCTTTTGTGTATAACAACATATAGTCATTGAACTTACTCCAGTTGAGATCAATATCGTGGCTAGTGAACTTCTGAAGATTGCTCAAGATCCTGGTAACATTGGAAGCATCAAGATACAATTCATCAAACTTCACAAACTTTTCATTGTAGTTGATACTTTTGGACTTCACTTGTGAATTTTTGTCAACACTGAATTTTCTCATAAATTCATATAAAAACACGTATTGGTAGTTTTTGTTATTGTTGATGAGATTATTGAAGTGGAACCAATCACTGATTGTCCAATAACCTTTGTTGTTTTCATCAACGGTCAAAAATATCAAACCAAAAGTTTCGTTGGGGATCCGGTTAATGTGATTTTGAGTGAGCGATTTATCATAGGAGACTAAATCGATGAAAGTATCATAGTCCAGTACGAACTGCTGCGTGCCGGAGTGATATTTCGCAAATTGCTTGAAAATATCGAATTGAATCTTTTTAGACTCGCTTGAGTTGGATGGTAATTCCATTCTGAGTTAACAAGTGGTGAGAAAAGGTAAAAAATAGAAAGACCGACGCTATGCTGACGGGATAAGGGCAACGAAAGATTTGAGCTAAATGTGCGATGAGGGGATAAAAATGCAAGAACACGATCAACTGGCCAGAAAGGACCTCTTATGATGAGGTTTCTTCTATCAGAAAACTGGTTCGGTTCAAATGAAAACAAAGTGGGAAATAAAAAAAGAAAGTGGAAAAAAATTTCGAGAAAATCCGGGGAAACTTACATAATCCATTATTTGTGCCGAGCTCCGAAACTCCGAGCGAAATCCGACTGTTTTTTACGCCAATCAAGTTTTAGGGTTTGGTCATAATCTAAATATTAGGCATTAGTTGAGTATTAAGTATATAAAAAAGGGCCGCTGTCTATTTGAGACGGACCCTTATGCACACTGCTAGATAGGCAATGTAACGGTAGATGAAAAAGATGGCTGCGAGGGCAACATAGTTAACCCACAAAGTGCTGTTCAAGTTATACTGATTTAGAACCTGTTCACCTGTACTCAAAGCACACCCAGAAGCATCTCCGATACACTCAAAGACCTGGCCTTTAAGACCCAGTTGTGCGAGAATAAGGACAGAGTATTTCAATGGACTGATGTAGTTGAAGGCTTTGAATAAGACTGGCATGTTTAGAGACATTGTACCACCCATGAAGATACCAACAACCAATAAATTAGACAAGACATTCACTGTTATACCAACGTGATCAAAGATTGTATTGAAAATAATACCAACAGATTCAGCACTGTTGACACACAATAGGCAAGTGTACCACATGGAGAAAAACATTCCAGGAGTTCTAGGTAACCCAATCACTAAGACAACAAAACATGACAAAATGAAAGTGGATACTGCTTCAATTGGTAGTTCATTGATGAAATATGCATATTGGAATTGAGCAACAGAGTATAAATTATCTTTGTATTCATGGTAGAAAGTGTTCCTCTCAATTGGATAAAGAGACATATTGTTGAAGAACCCAACAAAATAGAGATTTAAAACTTCTTGGACCAAACCTAGTCTATTGGATATAGAGTCTGAGTTATTTCTAAGTGGAGCAAAGTATAATGCATGAATAACACCCAAAATTGCAGACTGCCCTGTTCTTGCGAACAAAACACCGTCTGTTCTGACCATAACTTTGAACTGTCTTTTTAAGATTGAAGGAAAAGTAACCATAGGTTTCAATCTGGTTTGCATATAGTCTTTCAACTTACTTGCATCCATAACATCGTGATTGCCGTGTAATTTGAATTCTTTCTTCAAAGAAATAATTCTGTTCAGCTCATCCTGATACTGACTATCAACAAGGACATCCATCAAATGGTCAGCAAAATTTGTGTCTTCGCTTTGATCATTGACATCAGAAATAGAGCCTGGTTTCTGAGTTTCTATTGGAAGATTATTGACAATATCAAGGGGAGTTCCATCATAGATCAACTCACCTGCTTTCAACAAGACAACCTTCTCAAAGATGCGGAAAATCTCAATTTTCGGTTGGTGAATAGTCAAGATAATAATTTTATTGAACTCTTCACTTATGTCTTTCAGTAATTGAATGATGTTTTGGGAAGTAAAAGAGTCCAAACCAGAAGTAGGTTCATCCAGCAATAAAATCTTACTATCTTCGTTCAGTAGTTGAATAGCAATTGACAATCTTCTCTTTTCACCACCAGAGATACCTTTAGTACTGTAATCACCGATAGGAATATCCATGACATCCAACAATCCAACTTTCTTGACAAGTCTGTAAATAATTTGATCAATGTATTGATGTTTAGAAGGCTTCAATCTCAGTTTGGCTTGATGGTAAAGAGTTTCCCTGACAGTCAAAACCGAAATCAAATAAGAGTCATCTTGAACGACATAGGAAGTGAGTTGAGATAAGTATTTAAATGGCACAGAGCTATTTTCTATGACAATATCCCCCTGGATTTTCATGTTTGAGAAGTTGGTACGACCAGTGATTAAGTTCAACAATGTTGTCTTACCAGAGCCAGAAGGACCCATGATTGCGTTTAAACCAGGTTTAAATTCCAAATTGATATCAGTCAGCAAAACCTTCTCTTGGAAAGATTTTCCTAACAAAGTGTTTTTCAAGAAGTTTTTCTTCAAAGTCAACGTACAACGCTGAAGGATTAAACTGAAATTGGAACTTACCTCTTTGGTTGCACCAATGAATTGATCTTTACCCAAAATCTTGGACAAATCTGGAATTTGCTGAACAACTTTCTTGCTCTTTCTTTCCTTAACAACCTTAATATTTCCCTTGTTAAGTTTATACCAGACAAGTAAAGCACTAACAATATAATAACCAAAGAAAAAGGCAACGTTAACAACCAAAGGGACAGTGGTCCAGTCTTGTGGAAAGCCCATTTCTCTTAACAAATAGTTACCACTGTATTCGACACATTCTTCAGCAGTTCCTTCACACTCACCCATAAAGTTAGTGAACTGATTGGACAACAAAGAACCAAAGCTGTACCAGAAAGAGGCAATATATTTGGTCCATCTCACATATACTGGCATGGTTTTAGCATTGACGAAATAGCCACAGGCCGAGTTTTGTAGTTGATAAAATAAAACAGTTAGAAATGAGGCCAATGGAAATTGAAAGTCTCCCATGACAGAACAGAGATGAGCATTAGCCATACCGACCATGTAAATCAATAAGTTATTGGCGAAGTAAATACCGTAGTTTGAGTTTGAGTTCAGTCCCCACATGAAGTAAGTGATTGTAGACCATATTAATGAAATTGGAATGTCTTCAAGAAAGAACTTTGCGATTTTTCTTCCAATAAACCAAGAAGTCAATGAGTAGGAGCGGTCCAGTTTATATTCTCTAACCATGTATTTACCATCCTGGAAACACAATCTATGAACTTCATACATCAATGGGGTATATCCGATAACTTCACAGCACACATATAGTGTCGAGACAAGTGTTCTGATACCGGCAAGTGAGCCAGCTGGTTTAAAGAAGACCCAACCACAGATCGTTGAAAGAAGTGCAATAATACCGAATAACATGACAAACGACTCAAAGTCTCTGAAAGTTAAAATAGAAGATCTTAAGAATAAGATCCAAGTCTCCTTGGCTAGAGGGATTGAACTTTTTGTCGGCTTGAAAAGAGCAGTGTGGGATTCGAAGGAGTCAAAGTATTCTAAGGCCGAGATGTTGGTCTTTTCATAAGATTTCCAAGATTCAATAAGTCTTCCGACTCTTTCCTTAGTTTGCTTTTCAACTTCAACTGTACTAAACTTATCAACAGAAGAGATCTTCAACAAAAAATCAGCAAAATTTGCTTCATCAGAGACATATCCTTCTCCCAAGACACTTGAGTCCAGACCTTCGAAGTAATCATAACCTTGTGCCAAAGAGCCATAGAACAGCATGGAACCACCTCTGGCCAATAAACAGATTTGGTCTAATGATTCCAAAATTTCAAATCTAGGTTGATGGATAGTTAAAATAACTGTAATACCAAAATCAACACTCAACTTTTTGACAGTGTTGATCAAATGTTGGGATGTTGTCGCATCTAAACCGGTAGTTGGTTCATCCAAGAATAATAATGAAGGTTTGGTTAAAAGTTGTAAAGCCAGCGAGACCCTTCTCTTTTCACCACCACTCAAAGTACTAACACCACCAAAACTATTAGCGATAGTAGTCCTGACCTTCGTTAACGACAAAGAATCCAATAAGTAGTCAATCAATTCATGACGTTCAAACTTTGAAATATCTGGAAGTTTTAATCTAGCAGTATAGTCAAGCAGCTCAAAAACCGATAAACCAGGAACAAAAGAATCTTCTTGAAGCAAGTATGAAATGTTTGGTTGAGCTGGTTCATACTTGACCATACCGTTAAACTTGAATGGGGAATTTTTTGTGTTTGGTAATCTTGAAGACAAGGTATTCAGCAAAGTAGTCTTACCAGAACCTGAAGATCCAAGAATGGCTAAGACTTTACCAGGCTGTAAATCAAACATCAAATCATCGAGAATAACCTTTTCTTCAGCACTTTCAAGGTCCGATTTCTTATTTTTAGCATGACTTAAAGTGACATGTAAGTTACGCACTTGTAATTGGACCCTGTTTGCTGGATCCACATGCAATGGGCCTCGTTCGTTCATTTCGCAGATACGCTAACGTTGAGTTACTCTAAATCAATATCTAGCGTGGTGCTGGTGTTAGAGAAGCTGGATCGCCATTAACCCAGGGATAACCGTTAAAGTTATATAATTGAATCTTGGAAGGTTTTTTTCTCCTTAAACGAGTAATGGGCCAAGCCCGATATATGACAAATGAGGAGTCATAGGGCAAAGGCCCAGAAACCGGAATTAACCAGATCGAAGTCGACTACACGGGGTTAATTAATAATTAGACCGAACATTATGCCTTCAATGTCCGGCCGGTGATGCCCTCAGGGTTCAGTTACAAAATCACCTCTTTTTTTCACGTTAAGTTATATAAATAATACATTTCATTAAGTTTTTATATCCGACTCGTACATGTCCTCACAGCGGACTTGCTGGCTCCCGAAACTTCTCTTACAAATGTGAGAGAATAGTCTAGAGAACTCCGTACCAACCTCCCAATAACTGTTTTGGAATATCTTGGAGATGTACATCAATAAACCGGTCATGTGATGCATGTCTTTGATGTTCGGCAGCGCTTTATGCGCTAGCAATCTCATCATATTGTTGTATCTGACAGCATCTGAAAATGGTTTCGATAGGTGAATAGGTTCTCCAGCTATTCTAGAGAACTCACTTCTGATACGGCGCAAGTAGTGGAACGCTTCCTCTTTCGGAACCAAAGTTATGTCTTTTGTGTACTCAACATTCTTCAAAATATCACTTTCTGCCCCGTTCAGCGAGAAATTGTAAGCCCAGATTAACAGAGTTACTAATGCAAGAACATTGGTTCTGTTATAGACCGCCTCGGAGTTTAAACTATAATCTGTGTAATTGAAATCTCTCTTAGAGTCTTGTGGACTCAAAAACATTTCAAACATGAACATGTATGCATAAATCACAGAAATTGTATCATTAGGCGATCTGGACCACTCAGAAATTCTTTTACCAACTAATGCGTAATCGGAAGCTTCAGCTTGAACATTCATACGATATGGAGCGCCAGCAAATATGTAATAATCATAATGTTGGATTCTGAGTGTCACTTGAGCCATGTGGTAGACAGCACTTTTACACCTTGTATCATCGCTTCTTAAAGTGGATGGAACCATTTCAATCAAGTCAGTTTTTTGGGATGGTGTTGCATGAGAGTCAGTGTTACAACAGCCTTTGACAACATCACAATTCCAGAAATCAAAAGCCAAGCTCAATGCATCTTTCCAGGTATCCCTTAATTGGTCAAACTGGATCAGATATTCTTGAAGATCTCGCTGTTGCATTTGAAACATGACAGCTAGTAGACCGGATAAAAGAATTTTATTTCCGAACCTTGAAGTGGAAACATGTTCTCTATTGATGACTCTTTTCAAACCCACAAGGAACGGCAACGTATCCGATTTTTTAGGAATCTCATGAGCAGTCAAATAACTTTCCCATAATTCATCATCACAAGGTAGATTCAGCTGAATTTGTTGAGGACTAAATACTATTTGATAACCAAAGATGATAGAATGTGTGGTATCTATGAAAAAAGCAAATAGTGTAGTTCTTTTCAACATTTCAAAATCTATCCACTTCTCCCAAATAGGGTCATTTTTTTTGGTAATATATTCTGTCTTGTTATTCAATGGATTTCCCCCAAGACCTGGTGATCTTCTCAGCAGTTGAATAGTGGTTCCGTGATAAACGTAAGCTCTTTCATGTAAATTTCTATTTGTGGATAATCTTTCATAATTCTCCAGAAGCAGAAGACTCTGAATGATGTAAAGTTGGGATGGAGGTTGAAAGTCTTTACTTTTGAAGATGATAAATCGGATCGGCTCAGCAATCAAATCAGCAAACTCTCTTGGATTTCTATCAAATCTTGAATGTGGCAAAGTTGTTGCATATGAGGCACCAGTCATGATCATGGTCAATAAGAGTATTGGAGGACATGTGAATGTGTTGAATGAAGGTTTATGCAAAATTGGGTATTGAATATGGAAACAATTCCAGAATAGTTCTAAAAATTGGTTAAGATCTTTCAAATATTCGTGATGAGCAATCTCTGGAACTAGCTCAACCAAAGTTTTCAGTATATCTGATGTGATCAATGTTTGTTGGATTGGATTTGGGAAGTTTGGTGGAATGGTCAATATATCGTTAAGCAAATTTGATGATAATCCAAATGGATCATCTTCTGGATTGAAAAAATTGCCACCACTCAAACTTGGAACAGTGTCAAGTCCAGAAAACTGAGCATTACCATTGTTTTGATTCTCGTCAAATAGCCAGTTTATTAAATAGGAAGGAGATCCAGCTGCTCCCTCGTTCAAGACTGTGGTATGTGCTTTGTTCACAGGTAGATCGGATCCTCCAGCATAGTTAGAGACTTGAATGCTACTAGGTGTGAGCAGTTGCTCGCCCATTGAGCCTGTCTTCAAGGCGTTGACTTCATCGTTTGCTGCACTGATATGGTTTTCATCATCGTAACTATGAATGTTGACAGTGTGATCGCCCTCGATATTTGGAAGAATGATCGAGTCCAATGAGTTGATCGTCACCCTTCTTGGCAATTCTGAGGAGTTTACTAGATTCGAATGTGATGGTGACTGTGTCTCTTCTTCTTTTGACAATTTTTTCTTGGTTCTTCTCTTTTTGCCTTGTCCACTTGCTAATAACAAGGCTTTTGCCTCTTCTTTCAACTTTCTGGCTTCATGCCTCTTTACATGTCTTTCTTTCAAATCACTTCTGACAAATGACTTGGTACACCCTTCCCAAGGACATGTGTAAATCACCGTTGGATTATGATTCAGTTTATGTCTGGATAGATGCTCTGCTCTAGTGAAGACTTTATCGCAAGTTGGATCGTCACACTTGAATATGCCTGTGGGTCTTCTCTTTCTTCTCTTTTTGTTTCCTGAAGAGTCATTAGAGTCAGAGTCCTCTTGAAGTCTTTTTCCAGAGTCAGAATCAGCCTCCAGTTGCTGCATCGACGTCGTCTTGGACATCTTTTTCGTTATGTCGTCTTGCTCGGGTCCTTCGTCCTTAACGGCTACCATGGAAGCCATATCTCTAGAGAAAACCAGCTTAGTTATTCAATACCACACTGACCAAATACAACTCAGAGCAAGACAAACTTCTGCCCCCAAAGAATCGACTCCTACGATCAGCTTTTCCAATTTATCTTTATTGTTAGATTGATTTTTAACCATAATTTTTTATTTCAGTTGCCGGGTGTCAGAATTCCTAGAGAGAGCCGCACGAAAAAAACCCCGTCTAGATAACGTATTTCTGTCCCATTTCTAGGTAGGGACCTCGACGTATTGGAAATTTTAAGAAAGAACTAAATGCGACAATTTCTATCAATCTACAAAAAATAATTCCATGATAATTCCCATATTCATTGGCCCTTAGGACCTCTATTGTACACGTTTAATTAAATTTTATCAGACTCCCTATTCAAACCAACAACACGGCATTGACACATCCATCTCTATCTGGCTCGTTGGTGACTTGTGCATATTTACCCCAAACAACTTTACCACCAGCAGTGACAAGACCCAATTCAGACACATTGACTTCAATGATGGTACCTTTCGTCAAGACACCAAGTTGTGTGTACATAGGACTCTGTGGATTCTTTTTCACAGCAAGAATTGGTAAGAAGACAGTGACACCTAATTCTGGATGTGTTACATTGGCTTTCTTTTGTCTCAAGGCACTTGGTCTGATGATTCTCTCCATCTTCACTGGTCTTCTGGTGAAACCATCACCAACAAAAGTGTGTTTTGTAATCATTCTCTTCCATGCTTTATGTTTAGATTTACCTGTTTTGATGACCTTGAACATTTCTTCTTCACTTATACCTCTCACTTTTGGTAATGGGACAGAGAATTTGTCAGCTTTTTCCAATCTCTTTTGTTTAATAGAAGATGAAATAGCTTTAGCGTTATTGGTTTCCTTACGATCCAATAAATAAGTTGGTAAGGCTTCACCATCATCTTCGACTGGTTTAGAAGGACCTTTGACCTTTGATTCTTCGTGAGCCCTGATCTTCTTCTTCATAGCAACCTTTTCAGCATAACGCTTCTTAGCAAATTGTTTACCTTTCCAACCTTTCAAAGTTTGAGCATCTTTAGAGATTTTATGACCTTCTCTTGCCAACTTCTTTCTTTTTCTTTCTTCATGATCTAGTCTACGACCATGTTGTTTGATATGTTGTTCAATATACTCGTTTTGAGGCTGAGACAGTGTATTAGTATAAGATAACTTGTATTAGAGTCGTTGGGATTCTTTTACTTACCATTTTGAACGATTAGCTCGTGTGTAGTGTTCCTGTAAGTAGTATTATTACTTTTTTAAGAGAAAAAAATTTTGATAGAAAAATAAAAAAAAAAAAGAGATGCCCTATTACCCTACCATTGATAATCAATAAAGATTAACTAGTTTGTCCGAAACCATGTTGTAATTGATCGGATTTACATGAAGAGTTGTTGAAGGCTTTTTCCAATCTATTACTTTACCTGTTTCATTGGAAGAGCCAATATTTCTAATATTCATGTTCTTTTTTGATTGATTCCCCCATTTTATCAGCTCATCGGTCAGGGCCACACCATAGGTTCGCAAAATTTTAAACCAAAAAATTGATTCTATCCACAAGAACATCAGCTCACATCATTAAATCACACACAAAATGATTTCACTGGACAAAACTTTGCAAGAGATTCAGGAGTCTCTCCAGACAACGCTAGAGGCCACTGAAAAAATACAGGCAAAAATCGACTCTCCTGAAGTCCCTGCTTTGGTTGAAGATTTACTACAGAAGACCTCTCAAGATTTACCAGAAGGTGTTTCATTACTTGATTTGAAAAATCTTTCCATGTTGTCATATCTAAACAATATTGTTCTGGTGGTGATGGCACGTCTTGAGCTACTCAAAACGAACGAAATCACCGAACTAAATGAAACTAAAACAGAAGCCGTCAAACGATCAATAGTACAAAGAATTGTGATGGAAAGAGGTATCAAGAACTTGGAAAAGAAACTACAATATCAACTAGAGAAAATGGTTAGAAACTACAGTAAGATGGAAAGTGAGTCAAGTGAAAATTCAGTTTCCAAAAAGCTCGAAACTGCTGATGAAACAGACGAAGAAAACGCACAAGACTCGGAAGAGGAAGAAAATAGCGAAGATGATTTGAATTATAGACCAGATGCATCTTCTCTAATGAAGGACCTTTCCTCTCAAAGGAAAAAATCATCATCAACAACATCCAAATCTTCATCACAAAAAACTGAAGCTTATAAACCTCCAAAGATTTCAGCAGCATTACCACCAACACAATTCAGAGATAACGAGGCCAGACCTAGACGTAATGTCCAAAAACTACAAGCAATGGAAGAATATTTGGCTGAAACTGGTGATGCTCCAATGAGTGAAAAATCCATTGGTTCTAACATTTTGAACCATGGACGTGATGGTATTCAAACAGCACAACAACGTCGTAAAGAAGAAGAGATCAAAAACTTTGAAGAATCTAACTTCACCAGATTGAGCACCAATTTATCGAAGAAAGATAAGATGGCCAAACGTCGTCAACAACAATCCACCTTTTTCGGTGAAGATTGGGGTATCTTCAACAGTCATGGTGATGATGACCGTAACATGAACACCAAACGTTCAAAGCCACAAACTGCATGGGATAGAGCTAAACGTAGAAGAACTTGAAGATTAAATAGACAGGCTAAATTTCCAACTTAATTAATCCTTACACCATCTTGTAGTTTTTTGTATGCTCTTAAGCAGATTTCCTGATATTCCATAAAGTAAACTTTCACCAATGTCATTTATTGCCAGAAGAGCCATGTCTGCTTTAGCTCCTTGTAAACTCCACTGTCTAGCTGACGTCTGTATCATTCCAGTGAGTAAATTTACTAGTCCTTAATCCAGTTTTGAAGGTTACTAACAGACAATGACCAGATTGGTACTGGAAGTGCATCTGTTTCCGATGAAGTTGCCAGAGTTGAACTTTTCCTCGCTAAATCAGGCTTGAAACACACTTTACACAGTGCTGGAACAACAATTGAAGGGGAATGGGCCGAAGTTACAAACGCAATTGGTCATTTACATCAAACTCTTCATGAAAATGGTGTTGTTAGAGTCCAAAGTGATATCAGAATCGGAACCAGAACTGATAAATCGCAATCGGCTCAAGATAAAATTGACGTTGTTAAACAGAAAATGGCTGACGGACTGAACTAGTAATATAGCTCTTCTAGATCAAGCACTAAAATTTTGTAGTACGAATAGTGAAGTTTAGCTCATCACACTTGCCAGATTTTAGCTGTTAGTTGTTAGCTATTGGATATTAGATAGTATAAATATTAAGGAGCTGAGTCAGCATATTTTTTTCTCAGAAAAACACAAAAACTTTCCAACCCACAAACCGGCTGTTAACAGGACCGCTTATCAGAACCAATCGAAGGCTTGAAGCCTCTAGCTATCAATACTCTCCAGGCTATCGCATCAAACATACTGAATTGCTTAAAACACTGCAAAAAAAATCCTGTCCTCCCCACATCTTGCTGTTTTAATTGTTTATCTTTGAAGATATGTCTCACAAAAAGGACAACAGCTTCATCACTCCAAGCTCGCCATCGAGAATCACATCAGTGGAGAACTTGAACCCAGTTCAGCAGTCTCCTAGAAGAAAAAACAAAGTCACATATAGCGATCGTTATATTCCTAATAGAACAGGTGTTGACTTACAGGCTGCTTTCAGTTTGAGTAAAGAGGATGCCTTAAGTCGAAGACCGAATACTAGTGCTACTACAGGTGATATCGAATACAGAAGAGAGGAAGAAGCGATAAGGACTTTTAATACTGTACTCAAGAAGGAACTTTTTGGAGACAATGTCCCTCATGCATCTCAAACCTATGAATCTGCACAAAATAAAGAGCTACAACTTACACCACCACGATCCTCGTCTGTTAACTCATCAAACTCGGCAAGTTCATCAATTGCCAACCTACAGAGAACGCCCAGACACTCAACCAATCTTTTCTCTTACCAGTCACCAAACAGAACAAGACCTACTGCCACATCTATTGAAAATGATATCTACTCATTAAGTCCCGTTAGAGCTGATTCCCAGAAATTACTACTATCACCTGCCAAGAAAGTTCGCAATATCTCAAAAGTACCATACAGAGTGCTTGATGCACCTGAGATCACGGATGATTTTTATTTGAATTTGCTGGATTGGGGTTCTCAAGATATATTAGGGGTAGGGATCCTGTCATCGGTTTATTTATGGAATGCATCAACAGGTTCAGTTGAGAAATTATGCGATTTAGGCAATAATGACAAAATAACGAGTTTGTCTTGGATTGGCGCTGGTACCCATCTTGCAGTTGGTACAAACAATGGAGCCGTTCAAATTTGGGACGCTACAACCTCAAAATGCACTAGAACCATGACAGGACATACTAACAGGGTCTCATCATTGGCTTGGAACGAACATATATTATCATCAGGTTCAAGAGACCGCACAATTTTACATCGAGATGTCAGACAACCTGAACATTACATGAAGGTTTTAAATCATCATAAGCAAGAAGTTTGCGGATTAAAGTGGAACATCGAAGAAAATCAATTGGCTTCTGGTGGTAATGACAACAAGCTGTATGTGTGGGATGGAATAGAAGACACACCGTTGCATAAATTCGAACATTCTGCGGCTGTCAAAGCTATCAGTTGGTCCCCACACCAAAGAGGTATATTGGCTTCTGGAGGTGGTTCAGCAGACAGAAGAATTAAGATATGGAATACGTTAAATGGTAACAAATTGAGTGATGTTGATACTGGATCACAGATCTGTAATTTATGCTGGTCCATAAATTCAGTTGAACTAGTTTCTACTCATGGATATTCTAAGAATCAAATCATGATATGGAAATATCCACAAATGACGCAGGTTGCACAATTGACAGGACATACCTATCGTGTATTATATTTATCATTGAGTCCCGATGGACAGACCATAGTGACTGGTTCAGGGGATGAGACCTTAAGATTCTGGAAAGTTTTTGAAAAAAACAAACAGAACGAAGGTCCACAATCTGTATTATTGGATGCTTTTATGCAATTGAGATAATGATATATATTTGGTTATGACTTGTAAATGAATTTTAGTGATTTATGAACACGTTTTATGATGAGAGGTTACATGGAAACAACTCTTTGTAGTGTCACACGATTTTTTCTCTCAATGATCTAATGTTAAAACCTTCAAGATCTGCGTTGATCATATTGTTGATAATGTTGGGAAGGTTGTTGCTGATAGTATTGTTGCTGATTGTATTGATGAGGTGGTTGGTGGTACTGTTGTGGAGGTGGTGGTTGATATTGGCGGGCAGGTTGGTTATAGTTCTGTGGAGGTGGTTGTTCATATTGTCTTGGAGGTTGGTTTTGAAATTGTCTTGGAGGTTGCTGTTGTTGATATTGTCTTGCAGGTGGCGGCTGGTGGGATTGTATTGGAGGCAAAGGCTGTTGATATTGTTTAGGAGGTTGCTGAACTTGGCGCTGCTGAGCTTGCTGTTGTGGTTGTTGTGGTGGCTGAGATTGATATTGACGAGGAGGTTTCGTGCGCTGCTGCGATGAATTTTGAGACTGCTGTTGGTGTTGTTGATGTTGAGGAACTTGTCCAGAATAACCCAAATTTGTAAGTGTGACACCCAATGGATTATGAGGTTTCATTTGTTCCATTCTTTTCAATTCTTGTTCAACTATAAATGTGTGGATCGAAGCTGCATTTCTTGTTGCACAGGCGTTCATCCAAGTGAAAAACATCCCAATTAATGGAACCAGGGAAATCATTAAATCAAAAAATATTTGTCCCTGTAGTTTAGCCATGAGCTTAGCAGGAATGGTGAACCGCTCATTTGCAATGTTCAGCATTCTAGCATTGGTGGCATACATTAAAATAGGACCGATAACTGGAATCAATGCTAAAATTGGAGCCATTCCAAGTCCTAGGTTTATTGGATAACAACCAAAGAAATTCTTGTCTGCAAACCATGCTTGTTTCTGAATCTTTTTCCAAGTTTTCTTAGATTCTTTTGAAAAGTCCTCAGGGAGCTTTCGTCTCTTTGATTTACCATTGATCTCAACATAGAATGGATCTTATTTGTTCATAATCAGTAAATTATGATTTAGAAATCATTATTGAAGAGACAATACTACTCACCTTTTGTTTGGAACTTCTCCCCAACTTTATCGTTGTAGAAGTCAATCACATAATCGAAGCCAGGAATCCCTTCCAATTTCTCTTGAGCTGTAGACAATGCGTCCATCTTATATTCAAATCAACAGCGTATTTATTCTGATTTGCTTTTTGATTTTTTGCTGAATTCTTAATTTAGCACACTCAGATACGTCAAAAAACGGCTATTTGGGCTGTTTCCGGTTAAATAAAATAACTACGGCTAAATGAAAATTACCGAATTCAAAATAGTTATTATCCCAAGTCTATTTATTCCTTTGATCATTATCACCATTGTTCAGAGTTTGTGCATACTGTGACTGCAACTGCTGGAAATTATAACCCATCTGTGCAAGGTTATTTTCCGTTGTGCTGAGTTTCGTCTCGAGCAAGGCAACTCGAGATTCTAATAGTTTCACATATGGCAGCAAATCTACCTTATTAGCATTCTCTGAGTTTAAAGATTCAAATGAGACTGTATGCGATAACGAGGGCTGCGAGTTTTGATTTGCTTGTGGGGTTGGAGCTGATGAAAAAGACGATCCTTGTGGGTTGATTAGCGGTGTTAGTTTGTTGATGGAGGGAAGTTGATTGACTCTCCATTGTGATTCGTAAGCCTTTTGCTGCTGCTGCTGCTGCTGTTGCTGCCTCTGTTGTTGATGTGGCTGTGAAATAGCAGTAAGTTGTTGTAACTGCTGCTGGGAAGCTTGAGGTTGACGTTGCGGTTGAGGCTGTGGTTGAGACTGCGGTTGAGGTTGAATTTGAGTTTGACTTTGATTTTGAGTTTGAGATTGAGGTTGAGGTAGTACCAGTTGAGATTCTGTGGGTGTTGAAAGGTTTTGAAGTTGAGTAGACTGGGAAAGAATGGAAGGTAAAAGAGATCTTGTTTCATTGTGCTGGGAATCACGTTTATCATTAGAAAAACCTCCAGAGGTACTCTTGATAACTGAGTTATCTATCAATAATGTACAACCAGTTTGACTATTATTATGTCTGACTAACGCATCTAATCTTGCGAACTTTCTACCACAGTTTTTACACTGATGTGGTTTCTCACCAGTATGTAATTTCTCATGTCTTTTCAAATCGTGAAGTCTTCTAAACTTTGATGAACAAATAGAGCAGTTGAAGGGCTTTTCTTTAGAATGAATTAATAGATGTGATTTTAGGTTGTGTTTTCTGGAGAAAACATGTTCACAATGGGGACACGAATAGCTTCTCTCACCATCCGTACCAGTCATAAATGAGTAAACAGAGGACGAGGGGCTCGATGCCTGTGACATATTATCTTGGGTGATAGAGTTCGTCCTTTGTGTCTGTACTGGCAATATCGGTTGTTGTTGTGACTGTTGTGATTGTTGTTGTTGTTGTTGTTGTTGTTGTTGTTGGGGAAACTGGGGATGGCTTCTCTGCTTATCGGGCTGGTCCTGCTGGACAGACTCTGTGCTAGAGAAGCTGTTGGTTTCCTGTGGAGCAGGCAAAGTCATTGAAAGAGGTAGTTAGCGGTTCGAGATAAGTTAAGCGATACTAGAAGCGCAGTTGAATCAACTGTTAATCGAAACTAATTTCTAAACCACCTGTGGCTGAGAAAAGTTTTCAATTGTGGCACATAGAACACGTAAAGTTTAAACAATACTTCTCCCTCCTGGTCACGTGAAGCAATCTGATAGGAGTCCAGTGGGAGCCCTAGATGTGAAGAACTCAGTGGTATAGTCGACCTGGAGTGAATTATCGCTGTCAGGAATGGGACCACTCCGATGGAACGTCTAGCCACATGCCCGTAGTAATGTAGTAATGGGGCAATGGCTTTTCCTAAAATTGCCGAACTCTATTTATAAGAGAAAATATCGCCTCCATTATCAAGTAATACCCTCATTATCCAATTCAACACTTGATGGGACTATTCAGAACTCTGTTCTTCACTTCGGTTGCTGGTTCAGCCCTTGGATCTTACTATTTTCACCTCAAACTCTCACGGAAATTTCCACCAATCCCAACATATGAACTTCCTAAGCATAACAGAATCTCTGCCCATTTCAAAGATCCTAGACACGGTACGTACTTTGCGTACTGTGACTCGTTCAAGATCACATTAGATTCCTCCAAGATTGACGACTTTGAAAGAATCAAGAATGAGTTTGTGAAACAACCTTTGTTAAGCCATCTTGATAATACAAATCATCCCGTTTTCGATTTTAAAACTGAAGATACTGTTAACAATAAAGTGAATCAGAGTACAATACTCAGATGGAAATGGAAAAATGATAAAGGTGTAAAGTTCTTCCAAAAGCTAGCCGGGTACGGTTGGCCATGGCGATTGGTGAACGGTGGTTACCACGAGCTCTATATTGAACGAAATGGACTTAACAAGATTGACGTCTACTTCTCGACACTTCATGAGTACAACGATCTCAGAGACGGAAAATTGATCCCGAAACTAGTACAGTCCTACCACCGTGACTTTGGCCGAATGCTTCTGCAGGTGCCCTTTGCTAAGTACCAATAACCATGCCAATAGCCAAATAGCCAATAATGTCCTTTACTCCGAACGTAAATGTAATCAAACTACCTAAATAGGTATTTTTCCCCTTTCAGTCGCTCACCAGGGCAACTATCAAATTACCGGGTGACCTGTTTATGTACGGCGATAATCCCGATGCGGAAAGTGCATGGAGTTGCTTGCCACCTGGGGGGTAAAGTCTTTAAAATGTGCAATTTGAACACTTTAAAATTGGGTTCCTGAGCTGAAATTAAGTACAAAGATAGATACGGTATCTCTATAGATGAAAAGCTTTTTTCCAGATTTTAAAACGTCTTTTTGAGCTCAAATTCGTACTGTTTTTAGAACACATGCGCGATTTTGGTATTTACTCATTTGACACCAAGTTGGAATTCAGCTTTTTCCCAAAAAAAGGGCCAAATTCGACAATATCAAACAATTTTAACTGTTCCTAACTAAAATATCACACAGATCTTACTATTCCCCTTGACGTTTTGACGCTTCAGCGCTACTTCTGTTTAGAATAGTGCCCGTTTTTTTGTTTCCCACCCTTTATCTTGCGCCCCCTGATTGTTTTTTAACAAAGTTTAACTACTATCTTAAGGAAAAAAGGTGCTACTCATAGGATTGAAATGTCTTTGGTCCAACAGCCTACTAGAAAGAGAAAGCGTACTAGCTTTGGGGACTGGAATGCGTTTTTGCAAGGCACAAATCATAATTTTGCCCACGGTGAAGAGGAACAAGATGTCATAGATGATGATAACGGGTCTGTTATCGTTTTGGATTCTGATGTTGAAAATATTACTTCAACAAGGAGTAACTACGGATTTCAAAAACCTTGCGACCTTGCTATAGATGATGTTGATGACGAGGATGATGATGGTATGCTTAGATCAGGAAGTCATGTCCGTGAAGCCGAAAGGGAGGAAGACGAACATGATGACGATATAGTCTTCATTAAAGAAAGATCTATTTCTCCAGCTTTGAAACTTCCTGATTTCCCGCCGGTTCACGTGGGCCTTAAAAAGAGAAGAACAAATTCATTACCACAACTTCCATTATCTCAGATTTGTTATAGAAGAGTCTCAGAAAGTGCCAAAATTGGTGAAATTAAACCAAGTTTAGTTTTAAAGCAAACTTTACAACAAAATTTTTCTCTACAATACGCTTCCGCTCCAAACAATCAAATACTAAGTTCTTCATCAGGATGTGAATCCATTTCTAGCTCATCCACTATTATCAATGGAAATCAACATTTCAACTCCGAAACCACATCATCGTCTTCATTATCACCAATCCCAGACCTCAAACAAAAAGAAAGAGTAACTGATGATAATGGTTATTACATTGCCGAACCAGGTGAATATTTTGCCAACAATAGATTCAAAGTTTTGGGTATATTGGGTCAAGGTACGTTTGGTAAAGTTATTAAAGCCCTTGACTTCAAAACCAATGAAGTTGTTGCTATTAAAATAATAAGAGCAATCCCAAAATATAGAGAAGCTTCTAAGATCGAACTCAGAATCTTAACCACTTTGAAGAATTCTGATCCTGAAAATTTGAATAATTGTATTCATTTAAGGGAAGTTTTGGACTATGAGAATCATATTTGCATCATAACTGACCTATTAGATATTAGTCTTTATGAGTTTTTACAAAAGAACAACTTTAAACCATTCCCAGGCTCACAAATTCAAGCTATTACAAGACAGTTAATCAGATCAGTGGCATTCTTGCATGATTTGAAATTGATTCATACAGATCTGAAACCAGAAAACATTCTGTTAACATGTTCAGATTTTCTCAAATTCAAGAAGAATAAATTGGTTCTGAAAAATCCATTGATTAATGTTATTGATTTCGGTTCAGCTATTTTCAATGATGAATACCATTCTGAATTGGTGTCAACTAGACACTATAGAGCACCTGAAATTGTTCTTGGTATTGGTTGGTCATTCCCTTGTGATATGTGGTCGTTGGGCTGTATCCTGGCAGAATTAGTCACTGGTGAAGCATTATTCAACACACATGAAAATACTGAACATTTGGCGATAATGCAGAAAGTTATTGGTGAAAAGATTCCAAATTCAATGGTTAACAACTCATCAGCAACAGTAAGAAATAATTTTTTCTTGAAAGATACTGATTTCAGCTATAACTGGATGTTGAATTTTCCAAAGCCAGATACAACAACCAAATCCAGTGATTTCGTCAACGGAATCAAAAGAATAGATGAATTGATTTGTTCAAAATTGAGGAAACCAAAGATGAACATAGACATAACTAAATCAATAACGAAAAATTGGGAATATAACAAATCATTCAACAAGAAACTGAATCAAGAAACATTCAAATTTTGGTATTATTTTATTGATCTGGTTCATAAGCTCTTGAAGTTTGACCCATCTAGACGAATCACTGCAATTGAAGCACTGAATCACAAATGGTGGGATTATGGAGTTATTGATGAAGCTACCAGCTCCATGTTATGATGATTGATGTTTATTGGCTTTTGGGATTTTGATTTTTGCAATGGTGTTTTTCATTTTGGGTAAAGAGTTCATGAATTTGATTGATTTTTTTTTTCTTTTCTTTTAATATGTTAGCTTGGTGGTATTAGTTCCTTTTATAGGCTGGTATGAATATGGTAATCTGCGTCTCAGTATAGTCAAGTTTTGTTTTCTTTGATCCTGCTTCGGTCTGAGGTTTGATAGTTTTCAAGGAGCTTTTTTTTCCTTTTCCAGCTATTCATTTGGTCTTTTTTTTAATTTATTTCATTTACAGGATTCATTTTTTTTTGAGTATGGGTCTTGCCCTCTTTTTTCATATACCCACCTCGTTCGTTTCATGTTACTTTATTTATTTTTGTGTTTTGTTAAGGGTTTTCAGATCTCCTAGTTTTTATAATTATAATTTGCGTTGAATATTTCAATTAGACGTACTATTGTGCGCTAGATGGTAACATATCACAGGCCAAATCAGAAGATCTATCACAAGTGGATCAGCACTGTGAATTTTTGGATACGGTAATGAAATTAAAAGTCTAGAAATACTCTTGATATGACATGTGCAGCTCGAAGACATTTCACAGATAATTTTGACCGACTAGCGAACTTTAATTAAACCACTGACTTCGTAAATTTTCTCATTAAGAAAACGGAGGATAGTATATTTCTAGGAAATAAGGAGAAGAATGCTGTATTTACCTGTTCTTTTTCTTACGGGTTTTATAATAATAACGCAAAACAAAAATTTATTTAGTAAACATCTAAGAACATGATCAACACCTCAGAGACAGTACTAGAAAACCAAAATCATAAAACACTAGTTAATTTCTATGTTCAACCATAGCCTTTTCTTCATCTTCAATCACATGTCTCAAAGATTCATCTTCTTTTCTGTCTTCAATAATGTTCAATTCAGAAACATCATTAATTTCTTCTTCAGCACCAGCTGCCAAGTTTCTGTGGAAGTTTTCAGGACCAAGTAATAAACAAATCAACAAGAAACAGTTGACACCGGTCATGAAAAAGGACATAACTTTACCATAATCGTAGACACCAGGTCCAATTTCAGGTAATGGGAAGCTTTCACCTGCTTGTGCTTCAATGGTAGATGAAGCCGATGATGCCAAATTACCCAATTGGTAAGCCAAACCAGCAAATAATGATCTGAATTGTGGTGGTGATAGTTCAATAAGATGGACAGAGATAACACCCCAAACACCCATAACGGCAAAGTTTAAGAAAAAGTTACCTGCAATAATCTTACTTTGATCAGTGGACATGAATGCTAAGTAGATAAATGATGAACCAAATAAGACGGCAATACACATTGATAATCTTCTACCTGTTAATTCAGATAATTGACCAATCACAACACCACCAATCATAGCACCGATATTAACCACCACCATAGTAACTGTTCTTGCATTCGCACTCAAACCAATTTGATTTTGTAGGAAAACAGGGAATAAATCTTGACAGCCATGAGATGAGAAATTCATACCGGACATTAAAAAGATCAAATACACAAACAATAACCAATGACTTTTGACTGCTTGTTTCAAGTCGGCAAGGAACTGTCTGACGGGAGATTCAGCTTGTGCTAATTTTCCTTCCTTGATAGCTTTTTCACGTTGTGCCCTCTTGTGTTCTAAGAAAAATTCATGTTCTGGGGTAAAGTATCTCCAAATGAATAATAAAAATGGTGGTGCTGCACTGAACCAGAACAAAGCTCTCCATGAATGAGGGGTAAACTGGAAAGCTCTCCAGAAAACAATTGCAAGAATGTAACCAAAGTTATAGCCTGGTAAGTAAATACCACCCAAAATAGATCTTGCTTTAATTGGTTGAGATTCTAAAGCAGTAGCAGATGCAGCACCGTACATACCACCCATACTTATACCAAAAATTGCACGAACAGCTAAGAACTGACCAAGGGTTTGAACGAAACCAGTACCAATTTCAATAACAACAAAAATACCAGCACAGAGTAGAAATGCTGGTCTTCTTCCATATGTATCTGAAATAAAACCAAAGATGATTGCACCTAAAGATCTGAACATAAGAACCAAAGTGATACCCCAGGTAATACTTTTGATGGAGACATCCAAGGATTTAGCAATAGAAGCGGCAGTGACTGATGAAACAAAGAAATCAAAGGCATCGATTGTCCAACCAACCCAACCCAACATGAAGTAGTTCCAATCACTGCGTGACATCTCTTTGAACCCAGGGATAGGGTTCATAGATTTGATGGAAGTTCCAGGCAGCTGGAATAAAGAAGGAATACGAGTGGCCAAATATCTAGTAGCTTTTCCCATATTTTGAGTTTACTGGTGATCTATTGTCAACTTGAAGGATGTGGTGAAAGAAGAGAAGATTAGCATTCCTTTATACCAAAAAAAAAAATCCCATTGATAAAAGTGAGATAGAAACTTACCCCAGAAATCAAAGGAAAAAAAAAATTACAGTTCTGACCTTGGCGTCTGTCATCACTCGTTTTGGAATCGATTGGCGCAAAAAAAATCCCCAATTTTTGGAGTTTAAAGTGAAAAAAAAAGAGTAGCAAGAAGCAAGGATAATGACTGGCGTTTCCAACCCCTAGAGTATAATTGTTCTTACTCTGAATGTGCTCAAGGCGAGTTTCGAGTTGTTGAAAGTTGGTGGAATTTCTTTCTAGGTTGGGAATCTGGGGCTGTCTGGGCCCTGCAGAAGTGAGCAACTAGCGCCGGGCCCCCCGCTCTCCCGAAGTAGAATGCTAGAAGGAAGGACTTAATGCGAGTCAGGCGGGGCTCCTTTGGAGTTTCCTTCCAAGTGACTGCCCAGCCTTGTAGTTGTTCCGGATGACCATTTGCCAACTTGAGAGAAAGTCGTGGAACTGCATGAGTGGTCTGAGAATCGAGAGAGAAGTGTATATTCGAGTTAATCAGGTTCAAGCGGAATTAGCGATTAGCGATTAGCGTTAGTTGGAGTACTTCTTGATCAAGATGGAGCAATAATATGTTGCTTTCAGCCAGGTTGTGCCATCATGTGCTTCCCCACAAACATGCTTTAGCCATTCCTAAAATGATTTTTCATAAGGCATTTTAACTTTTAAGCAATTACAAGCATACACATATGGCTGAATCCATCCCCCACGCTTTTCCACGCTTTTCAAATTTCGGACCTCTCCTAGAATTCTTTCTTCCAAGACTTTTCGATTCCTTCCTTTTCCCCATCAAGCAATATTAGACGTTATGGACTTTTAAGCTAACAAGAAGCATTGAACTGTCACTTTTTTTCGTGGAGGCAAACCGTACCACCCGTTTCAAGAACTTGTATTCCGCCTTTGTTGAGCTTCTTTTTTGGAGAAGGTTCCCGGCCTGTATGACCTGTATTGTAAGGCTAGTTGTTGGTAAACTGGGGTAACGAACCCAACACTTCAATAGGACGATTAACACAACTGATAAGAAAAAGTTGACCTACAGTTTAGTAATGTGTTACAGATGAGATGAATTGGAAACTTGTGCCCTATTATCATGCATTTCTTTTTCTCTCTATATATCGGTCACTTCAATAATATTCTTGTTTTTGATCAAGGAGCTTTTCCAGATTTTCTTTAATGTATTGTTGAAAATCTCAATGTTGTAATCAATCAAATTCATAGAGAAGTCTAGGTCTGAGGCCTTAATCAAGCACACCAACGCTAATCCTCTAATCATCTTGTGGAAAGTCAAGATGTATCCATTTTGCAAAAAACTCTGACATATTAAATCCCCATTGTTCTCATCGTACAAATCATTCAAATCAACAGTCACATCAATAAACTCAGCACATACTTCATATGTTTGAATGTCAACGGGACTTGAATCTGTTGCGACATAGATCTTAGAGTTTATATCGAACAAAAAGGCTTTTTCAATTCTTGAGTGTTGAACCAAATTATCCAATAAATTCTCCAGATTTGGTAATTCAAATATCAACTTTTGCACAATTCTACTGAAAGCTTCATAGATAGAATGATCAAAGATTGATGTCAAATGAAAACTGACTTGAACCCCTTCAATTCCCAAATCTAGTAACTCATCGCCAATCCTTTGCATGATATCTCTCTGGGTGTCCAGTCTAAAATCTTCACTCAACCCGTCAACTTTATGTATCAACACTTCAATATGGATTTGTGGATTCACTTTGTAGGCATATTCAATGATCATGACCAAGTTTGTCAATGCATTCAAGTATTCATCTTGAGAGTCAATAACATAAACAAGAGCACCGACATTTTTAAACAACTGCTCGGAATCATAACTTGGTTCAAAATAGTTCAGCTGTCCTGGCAATTCCATAACAGCCAAGTCAATCAACGAGGAATAATGTTCAGTGGTAGGTTTCGACGTAGACTCAAGATATAGTGTATCTAACGGCTGCATATTATGGAACACCACTTTACATATGGATGACTTACCACCTCTTCGAAGTCCCATTAGCAGAATAGTGGCTCTCTCAGCATCATGAGCTGCTTCCGATGCAAGGAGTTCCTCGTCAGACATGACTGATTTGTTTGTTTTACTTCTTTACTTAGGCAAAACAAAAATATAAGTCCTCGATGAGATTTGACTATCGGGACCTTTTTCTTTTTGATAGGGATAGATGTCATGACTTCCTAACCGTTATATAATTGCCCTTTCTGGACAACCTATATAAATTTTCGCTCTCTTGAATCTGAAAGATCAAATAAACAGGGCAGATCGCAATATGTCGCAGGATCCTTTTGACCAGAAGAAGCATTCCATAGTTACGGAAATAAATGAGACGCTTACTGCGGTCCCAGATGCGTCACCAAAAGGATCTATAGATGAATTATGCATTCCTATAATCAAGCTCATCAACTCAAACAATGACATGGTCACTACGTCATCCTGCTCAGGAAGAGTCAGCGTCTTTTTAGAAGGACAGAAATCCAAAGGTGATAACGAACACAAGATTGGAGGGAAAGGTGATGGTGGTCGTTGGTTATATGTCACCCATGATTCCAATACTTTGGATAATTGGTACAAATCAATTGACTTTAACTATGTCAAAGCTCAACCAGATACATTATCCGAAGACACGAGGTACATCCTTTTCAAATTTGAGCCACTTATTCTTCATGTCAAATGCAGGGACTTAAAGCAAGCACATAAGTTATATCAGGTGGCTATGAATTGTGGGTTTAGAGAAAGTGGGATCGGAATCAATAATTTGGTGGCTATTAGAATCTCTATAAAATTGGATATACCCATCGGATTCTTGAATGGAGAGTCACTTGATGCCTTTGTTACTGAGGAATATCTTGAACTGGCTACAAAACTCTCATTAGAAAGATTTAATGAAAATGAAAAGAAGTTGAACCAGTTGTACGAAAATATAGAAATATTAAGCTCAACAGAGGAAAAGCATGAAGAGACGAAAGAAGAGAGAAGGGAACGCAAAAGAAAAGAAGGCTTGGCTAAACAGCAACAGAAGCAGCAGTAACAACAGGAGCAACCTTTGCCCAATGAAGTTGTATAAAGACCATAACAAGAATTAACATGGTTTTAATCAGGGTGACCACTCTTGTAGTTTACTCACCGACAAATCAGAAAAAAAAGTCCATCGAAAGAGTCAGAGTATCAACATTCTTCAGTGTATCTCTAATCATGTCTGAAAACACTGAAAACTTGCAAAAGTTGTCAATCTCTGAAGAAAACCCAGAAACCACTCCAGCTGCTCCAGCACCAGCTGCTGATGCTGAAGTTGTTTTAGGTCCAGATGGTCAACCATTATCTAAAAAAGCTTTGAAGAAACTTGAAAAAGAGAAAGAAAAGGAACGTAAGAAAGCCGAAAGAGCTGCTCAACTAGCTCAAGAACAAGCCGAAAGAGAAGCCAAAGCTGCCAATGATCCAGCGAGAGTTAACTACGGTAAATTACCATTAATTCAATCTCAATCCAGAACTGATGTTCCAAGAGTTCAATTATCTTCATTATCAGCTGCTAACGATGGTGAAGAAATTGTTTTCAGAGCTAGACTTCATACTTCTAGACAACAAGGTGCTACTCTGACCTTTTTGTCATTGAGACAACAATCCAACTTGATCCAAGCCTTGGTCAAAGTTAACGGAGAATCAGTTTCCAAACAGATGGTTAAATGGGTTGCCTCTATCAACTTAGAATCTATTGTCCTTGTTCGTGGTATTGTTAGAAAAGTTGACGAATTGATTAAATCTGCTACAGTTCAAGACGTTGAAATTGAAATCAAACAAATCCACACTATTGTGGAAACTCCAGTTCAATTACCAATCTTGATCGAAGATGCTTCCAGATCTGACGCTGATGCCGAAGCTGCTGGTTTACCAGTTGTTAACCTGGACACTAAATTAGATTCTAGAGTTATTGATTTGAGAACTGTCACTAACCAAGCTATCTTCAAACTTCAAGCAGGTATCACCTCTTTATTTAGAGAATTTTTGGAAAAGAAAAAATTCACTGAAGTTCACACTCCAAAATTATTGGGTGCCGCTTCAGAAGGTGGTTCCAATGTTTTCGAAGTCACTTACTTCAAAAGCAAAGCTTATTTAGCCCAATCTCCTCAATTATACAAACAACAATTAATGGCTGCTGATTTTGAAAAAGTTTATGAAGTTGCCCCAGTTTTCAGGGCTGAAAACTCTAATACTCATCGTCACATGACTGAATTCGTTGGTTTAGATTTAGAGACTACTTTCGAAGAACATTACCATGAAGTTTTGGACCTTTTGGCTGACTTATTTGTCTTCATCTTTACAGAGTTGAAATCAAGATATGCTAATGAAATTGCTATTGTCAGAAAACAATTCCCAGTTGAAGAATTCAAATTACCAAAAGATGGTAAAATGGTTAGAATCACTTTCAAAGAAGGTATTGAATTATTGAAGACTAAAGGTGGTAAACCAGACATTGATGAATTCGAAGATTTGAGCACCGAAGATGAAAAATTATTAGGTAAATTGGTTCGTGAACAATACGACACAGATTTCTACATTTTGGACAAATTCCCATTAGCCATCAGACCTTTCTACACAATGCCAGACCCAGAAGACTCCAACTACTCCAACTCTTACGATTTCTTCATGAGAGGTGAAGAGATCTTGTCTGGTGCTCAACGTATTCACGACCCTGAATTGTTGGCTGAAAGAATGAAAGCTCATGACTTGGACCCTAACAACCCAGGTTTGAAAGATTACGTTGATGCCTTCACTTACGGGTGTCCTCCACACGCTGGTGGTGGTATTGGTTTGGAAAGAGTGTTGATGTTCTTCCTCGACTTGAAGAACATCCGCCGTGCCTCCTTATTCCCTCGTGATCCTAAGAGATTGAGACCATAGTTAATCAATATTGAATGCACAAATAGCACATAATCACCAGCTCGTAGCTTGCATAAAAATAATTCGCGAAATCGTTTATGAAAAACTTGAGACCCGAAAAGTGTCAGTCTTCCTAACAACAACAGAGAAACCCCCTAATCAAGCCGTCTGTGCTGAGACCAAAATTGCTCGAATTGGTTTGCTGAACAGAGCTTCTATCTTGCTCTGATATCTTTTATACTTTGCATTCACCTTCTACCTTCAAATAGCAAACAAAATACTCTGCCATTTACAAAAGTGGACCTCGGTGCGAGACAAAACATCATGGAAACACAAGCACAAGCGCACTACAGTCCCGGTAACAGCTACATAGAGACAACCGCACCTATTGAAGATGCTAATGGGAAACCTCCCAAAAAAGATAAGAAAATACGATCAATAGATACAGTAACTGCCATTGCTGACTACAAGTCTGACAAGCCCAACATTTTGAACTTGACCATAGGAGACACCGTTCATGTGTTGACCAAGACTGAATCTGGTTGGTGGGATGGCGCTATTGTGAGCTCAGACTCTATATCAAGAGGCTGGTTTCCAAGTAACCACACCAAAATCACAACACCACAATTCCTAAATGAGACTCATAATAATGGATCTCAATCTAATAAATTTTTAAATTTATCCGCCTTATTAAGACAAAACCTAAGCGAAGATGCTCCCAAATCAAGAAAGAACTCTAGTGTGAGTTTTGCGAGTACAGATCCTTCAATTCATTCTGAAATGATACCAAAATCTCCGTTTGGATCATCATCACCTTCTGTCAATCTGCAAGAAATTACTATAGTGACACCTCAAGAAGTGGAAGCAATTTTCAGCTCAACAGGATCATCGAATGTGCCAATCTGGACTCCTATTGCAACTAATGAAAACACAATTGTGTACTACAACTCAGAACTAAATGTTTATTGCAAACAGCTTCCTTATATTGGCAATCCTGAAGTCGAAGAAAACTCGAAGATTGTCATACCTCCACTTTCCCAAGATCCAACTCCATTAACTACAATAAATGCTGATGATTTGAAACCAAAATCAACTACTCCAAACTTCAAAAATATCAGAAGTAGGCCATCTACTGCAACAGCTACGACAGGATATGATTCAAGAAAGGGTTCCGCTAAAGGTTCCTCCAGATCTCGTTCTTCAGTCCCATCGAACCTGATTGTTGGTCACCCTTGGAATAAGACGCTCTATTGTGAACCAGAATTGTTTTATTATGATCCTTCTGATATTAAAACCTGGTCAGGATTAAGAGACGCATTTAAGCATTTCCTAGATCTGACTTTAGAAGCTTTGACGAGTCATTCAATAACTCCATTTCATGTTTATTTCAATATCACATCGAGGCTGGGAACATTAATTAATCTAGCTGCCAGACTTGCTCAACATGATTTGCAAGATTCACATCATCGTGATAGAGTTCAAAAAAGGCTGAAAAAAATTGGTGCCTCTATTGCACAATTGGGTATCAATGGTAATCTTTATTTGGCTGAATTTCATAGCAGAAGAAAATCCACCAAAGACACAATCAAAGCAGAAGATATAATCTCCAAATCAAGTGAGGAAAATCCTGAAAGCGAAGATTTCAATTTCCACGGAAGTTCTGATTTTTTAACTCAAGTTGAAATAGAAATTGAAAGCTTGAAGAAATCAGCATCAACATGTATCAAGATATTTGTTCAAATATCGAGTAATTTGAATAATCAAAATTGTCTACCTCAGGTCTATCCTAGATTCTTGAATGGGTTTTTTTCTGGAGGTAATTGGAGAAACCCATTTGTTCCTAATCCAAAAAATCTATTCAACGACAAAGAAAACATCAAGCATTCGAATCACAAAAGAGTTCCGAGATACGTTTTAACGAGAGAAACATATAATGAACTGGAGGTCAAGAAAGCACAATTGAAGGAAAGTTTATCCGAAGTGTTGGACATGATCAGAGACAGAAAAAACAATCAATCCAGAAACGTGGACATTCTGTCCAAACTTAATAAATCATTGACATTATCCTCTGGTTACATTGACATTCTTGAAGGTCTGGACTTCCAAGTGTTTCTTAACCATAATAGGACAGAGTTTGATCCTTCAAAGTTGATCTATTCGATATTGACAGAGTCTTTCGAATCAAAACAGCATTTAAGGGATATCTTTGTCGCAATAATCATGGAATCCCAAAACATCACATTAATTGACCCAACTGTTTTTGCCTCGGTCAGAGAAGACAGATTTGAATACAATAAGAGTGTTTATGAAGTCGAACCAGAAAAAACTGCAAAATCATTAGAGACTGAACTTATAAAATTCGATGTTGAATCAAATACCGAAATATCAGTCAATGCTGACCAGAATCTGGCTCAATCAATACTGAAAAGTTTTGACCTTTTGGAAATTTCACAAGCATTGGTCTCGCAGTTGATTTCAGAAAGGGAGGCATTGTTAAGTTACGCCACTAGGGTTATGGATGACTATCAATATGCATTTTACACTGATGAAAGAGAAGATAGCACTGTCACTCAAGAAGAATATGCGTTACCTGCTAGTACCACCAACAGATATGGCAGTAAGAATGCCGATGATATTCCTTGGTACTTGGACACTGAAGAGTATAATTTAATTTTCACTACTAATGACACCATCAAAGGTGGTACCAAAGAAGCGCTAATACAAAGGTTGACACATCATGTTTTACTGGACGCCTCGTTCAATTATGTCTTTTTGACCTCATTTAGAAGTATGATGAAACCTATTCAGTTGATTGATTTTCTGATCAGAAGATTCAATTTGGAGCCACCAGAGAATTTATCTTACGAGGAATATACCGATTGGGTTGAAAAGAAGTCAAATACAACCAAGGTCAGAGTTGTCAATATTATGAAGTCACTGTTACAGAAGTACTGGGTTCCAAGCTATAATGATCAGAAACTCATAGACCTTTGGTCTCCCTTCATTGATCTACTAGTTGCAGAAAAATTCCCTGGTAGTGAACAACTTCAAAAAGAGTTCAAGAAAAAAGTTGTGGACTATGTTCCCAAGAAACGTGAATCTATCAAGGACAATCAAATACATTATTCTTCCAAGGTCAAGAAAACCAAAGTTCAGGATATCACTCCAGATGAGTTCGCTAATCAATTGACTATCAGAGATGCTGCACTTTACTCCAAGATTGCTCCTATTGAATGCTTGGACAAATCATGGAACAACAAGTACGGATCATTAGGTGGCTTCCATAATCTGCAAGAATTTATCTCAAGTTCTAATGACTTGACCAATTTTGTTTCAACTCAGATCTTGAGTCACAATGATATCAAAAAGAGAGTGAATGTCATTAAATATTTTGTTGATGTCGCTGAGAAATGTCGCAAGTTGAATAATTATTCATCAATGACAGCAATCATTTCATCTTTATACTCATCTCCAATACATCGATTGAAGAGAACATGGAGTATGGTACCAAGGTTCACATTGAACGTAATGAATAAGATGAACGATTTGATGAATTCTTCACGAAATTTTGCAGAATACAGGGAAATTTTGAGAAGTATCAGTGACCAACCATGCGTTCCATTCTTGGGTGTTTTCTTGTCAGATCTGACATTCACAACTAATGGTAATCCTGACCATCTACATGGTGATTCAAAACTAATCAATTTTGCTAAAAGAGTCAAGACTGTTGACATTTTAAGAGAAATTTCAAGATATCAAAATTTGAAATATAATTTGAAAAAGTATGCTGATTTACAGGATATAATCAGCTACAAATTAACTACTGGATTGACTATTGACGAACAATATAACAAATCATTAATTATTGAACCAAGAGTTAAGGTCTCACAACAAATCCAAACCAATCAACAAAAGGGAAGTGTATCGAGCACTGCAACAATCACTAATCCAGGCGTTAACTCATCAAAAGTCAAACAACAAAGCAAATTTTTTACGACGCTTCCACCTCCACTATGAATGGTATTATTTATTTCAATTCTTTAAACACGACTTTTTATCTGATTTTTTCTTGTAAAATGTTTACCCAAAATCTTATTTAATAGTGTAATTTGAATGATTACTTTTCGTAGTTCACAGGCATATTATCATACATCTTAAAGAGTCTGATTATATAAAATTTCGTTCTCTTCTGAGTTTGACATCTCAAATCTTTACAAAATCTGCCTTTGCTTCCTTCGCTTTACTCGATATATTACCTGTATGTTCAGCAAGGGTACCTTCAGTCAAGATCGTTGGACTGAGGTGAATTTCACCAGTTTGTGATTTGCTAGACCTCGTGTTCTTCCCTTTAAATTTGATGAATATGACAAGCTCATAACGATTCAAATATGTGCATAGGTTGACCGTAGTGAACAGGTCTGTAGGAATAGGTTTCAGTTTGGAAGGATTGAAAATGGTTGCCGGAATCGAAAGAACGTAATCAGAATCTCGTTGTTTTAAATCAGCGAGATTGATAAAGCCTGAGTTGAAAGATTTTGCAGTTAGCTGGTGATCTTTGGTACGATTATCGTATTGATTATTGGCATAACATTCACAGATGTTTCTGAAAACAACTTTGATATCATCAATATAGATCAAACCTAGACTGGAATCATCTTCAAGGTATTTTCGAGGTCCAACCGAACTAGTGATTGTCAGTTTCAAATCTCGCATGATTTCACCTGGCTCATAATATTGTTTGTTTAGCCTAGCATAGATCTTAAAAATAACATGTTTAATGTCACCAGTTTCTTCACTGGGTTTGTTGAACAATCTCTTGAAGAAGCCCCTCTCTTTATTTTGTGATGACAATGAGTTTGAGGGTATTGCTATCTTCTGAATGTACAAATCTCTTTCACTTTCAGCAAGCAATGGTTCAAAAGGTTTCAGATGCTGCGAAATTTCGGTGTTGGCAAAGATCAAGTCCTGTGTGTCTCTTGAAGTGTAAATTTTGCCCTTTTGTGTCTTGATAGACATATAGCAATCCAATTGATAATGCACATGAACTCTATGACTGAGAGATTTCTTAGTATTTGAGAAGGTAGTTGGTAGGTAATCTTTTGTCATAGCATGATTCCCAATTGGCCCATCTTGACAGTTGGTCTCTATTCCGTTGAATGACACCTCGAAGTGAAACACGTATTTTCCTTTCTTGACAGTTTTTCCAATAGCTAGTGACTGTACCCGAGCAAAGAAAGGATGATCTTCCAGTTCATAATCCTCAGTGCCATATTCTACCCTTGTAGAACAAATACCACGAAGTTGAGCTTCAAGGTTCTGAATAACAAACTCCTCATATACAAACAACTGAACGGTTCCGATGACTGGCTTAACAGGAATCACAAGATTGTGCTCCTCTTTGAGGAAAATCTTACAATTGCAGAGGTCTGTATTGCTCATGGTTTATGGTTTTGCAACTGCATCCCAACTATGGCAATCACACTGGCTTTTATTAGTTCGTGACCTGAGGCCCTCGTGTGTGATCTTGGCCGAAGATTATCGGTTATCTAACAACTTAAACTATTAAACTTCAGAAGGTCACGAGCAGATACACAGCCCGCTCAGTGTTCAAATAGGACTCTGGTAACTCATTCTCCGGTAGAGGTAGCTAATAAGAAATAAGTACAAACACGAGATAGTACCTGCTCATTGTATCGTGCAGAATATTACCTGCTTAGTCATTCAATATCCAGATCTTTGATCTTGATTCTTTTTCTTGAAGTAACAACTTGTACAGTCTCTAGTTTCCTGAGTTTAACGAGTTTCCTGCTGTTGTTGCCCTATGTTCAACAGGATATCCCAAATCGGGAAGAACCTTGCTGAGGATATTCAGAGGAATATTGAGGAATCGAGTAATGGTGGGAAAGCCACTGATTTCAACGACATCAACACCACCGATTCTGCGGAAACAAACAATGACCAAGAAAGCAACGGATTGCCTAGCGATGTCAAGGCGAAATTGACCAAATTTGCAAAATATGAAGCTAAGTATCCGCTTTTACTTGAGGCATACAAGAATGAGAAGGCAAAGAATGAAAAGGTGTCTAATTTCGAAAGAATACTCCAGGAGAACACACCGATATCTAGTATTTCAGAAACCCAAGAATTGGTTGAGTATTTGAACAGTTTAAATCAAAAAAATGAGATGTTAAATGATGAATTGAGGCGAATGAGCAAAGACCCAAAAGAGCAATATCAACAGTCTTTGAATAAAATTACTGAATTGGAAGCCAGACTTGACAGTGTTGAAGAATCAAAAAAATCAGACAATGATGAGATCAAGGACCTATCCAACCAACCTTTGACACCATCGTCATCTAATGATGAAATTGTCTCATTGCAAAAAATCATTGACGAAGACAAAGAGAAATTGTTCCAGTTTGAAGAGTCGAATAAATCTTTGACTGTAAAAATTGAAGCTCTGGAAAAGGAAGTTCATACATTGAAAAACCTGGAACAGTCTCAAAAATATATTGATTCTTTGAAAGATGAAAAGGAAATTGAGTTGAAGCAGCTCAATGAGAGAATTGACGATTTAACCAAGTCCAACCTTTCTCTTGAGTCTGAGTTAAAAGAGAGTCGTGAAGAAGCCCAGAGTTTGAAGGCTCAATTGAAGAGTGCTCAAGATTCAAGCGAAACTCATACCCAGACTATCGGTGGGTTAAAATCAAGACTAGAAACACAAGCTAATGAATTGAAAACATCCACCGCCAAATTAGCCGAAATCACTGCTTCCAAACAGGAACTAGAATTGAAATTTAATGAAATTACATGCTCAAAAGATAAACTCCAAACCTCTGCCATCGAACTTAAATCTAGCACTCAAGTTCAAGAGTCCCAGATCAAAGAATTAACAGATTCTGAGTTACAATTGAAGTCACAATTGAAAAAATCAGAAGAGACTGTGGCGAAATTGAAGGTCAATTCAGAGAAGGAATCATCCGAATTGAAATCTCAATTAGCAGACAAAGATAATGAAATCAAGGATTTGAGTAAACAAGTTGAAGCTCTTGAAGGTAAAGAGAAGTCCACCGTTGATGAAATCAGTCTACTCAAGTTCAAAATTGAAGAACTGCAAAAACCGGTAGCTGAAAGTTCAATAGAAAGAATTCCGCAGGTGTCAACCGAAACCACCAACAACACTTCATCTTCATCAAGCAAGAAGAAAAATAAAAAGAAGAAAGGTAACAATAAGTCCACAGGTTCTGATTCTGTGAAAACTACAGAGCATTTACCACAGGAATCCCCAGAACCATTATCAGAGAAGTCTGAAGAGTTTGAAACTTTGAAATCTGATTTCCAAAAATACAAGGCTGAAAAATCGGAAGAGATCAAAGCTAAAAATGACGAGATTAGTAACTTGAGAGATATGTTGAAAGATATTGGTAACGATCTAGTTGGTGCGAAAGATGAGATCAAAAAACTTAAATCAGAATCTTCAGATGAAGGAGGAGAGGTCAAATCTTTGAAAACCGAACTGGATAATTTTCAAAAGAAACATGATGAGCTTGTTTCAAATCTCAGCGCGGAAAAGTCTACAAATGAAGAAAGTTTAGGTAAGTTGGTTGCTGAAAATGAGCAGCTGAAATTAGAAATTCAAAAATTGAAAGATGAATTGGAATCTGAAATTCAGCAAAAATCCCAGGAGATCTCAAAGTTGTCAATCCAAGTTTCTGAAAGTGAAGGCAAACTACAAAATTTCAAAGACACCGAAGATCAATTGAAAGAGAAAGAAGACGCTATTTCAGGACTTCAAAAAGACCTACAATCTAAGGCAACAGAGATTTTGAAATTGAATGAATCGATTGTCGATCTAGAAAAAGGCAAAAATGACATTGACGCCTTATCTAAAGAAATCAATGAGAAATCTGAAGAAATTTCAAAATTGATGAAAGACTTGGAAAACGAACAGGCCAAATTCACAAAACTCAAAGCTGATTTTGATAGAAACACAGTTGATTTTGAAAGATCAAGAAAGTCTTTGCATAAAACAGTTGAATCATTGAGATCCGAGAAATCCGTTTTAGAATCAGAAAAGGCTAATCATGAAAAAGAACTATCTCAGTTAGGTAACCTGAAGAAAATAGAAGAGAGTTTAAACAAAGAACTAACATCTACAAAAACCACACTGTCTCATAGAGACAAGACCATTGCATATCTTGAGAAGCAGGTCAAAGAGTATGACCAACTGAAATCTCAACTCTTGGAAGAAATCACAATGTTGAAATATAATAACCGTGAACTTAACATCAAATCTACCTCCATAAATAATCAAATCTCCAAACTTTCTAGAGAGAATGCTAAATTGAATAACCAGTTGAATGAACTTAATGAACAGAAGAATAATTTGATCGATGAGAACAGGCAATTAGTCAACAAGATCAGCTCCTTGGAAGTGAAACTTGAAAGTACAAAAGATATCAAGATCACAAACACAGAAGATTTGGAAATGCTCAAGAAACAGTGCGAAGAATTATCTGCATCAAACAAAGAATCACTCAAAAGAGCACAGGAATTTGAAGAAGAGTTGAACGAGAATCGTACCTTACTACAAGAACGTACAAGAGAAGCTGTCACCATTAGAAGATTACTTCTTGAGAAAGAACAAGGTGAAGATTCTAAGGTTGCAGAATTGAATAGAAAATTACAAAACGCAATCGAAGAGAAGAATTCATACCAGTCCGAATCAGATGTCTTAGTCTCAAGGGCTCAAAAGGAATCTACTGAACTCAAATTGAAATACTCTGAGTTGGAAAAAATTAGTAAGAATTGGGAAACTGAGAATAACATGCTTCAAAAGGAAATCCAACAATTGAAGAGCATCAAATTAGAGTTGGAACAAGAAAGAAGATCATCAACTTCAGCTTCGGACGAAATCACTCAAGTTCTAGACAAGTTAAGATCCTCACTGAATCTTTCTGAGAAAAAAGCTCGTGAATATGAAAATCTCAATGGTGTATTGAAGAAACTCAATGATGATTTGAATGCTAAAATTGACAGGTTGACCAAAAACTACAAATTGACATCCAATCAACTGAAACAGGCTCAAGCTCAGTCTCAGTCCCATTCACAATCACCAGGATCTGCATCACCTGTTCCGACGAGATCAAACTCCATATCATCTGCATTAAACCACACATCGAATGAAGCCACGACGTCAAAATCCACTGAAGATGAAACTGAGAAAATCCCATACATTCGCAACGTCCTACTTGGATTCTTGGAACATAAAGAACAACGCCAGAACCTTCTTCCTGTTGTGACTATGCTTTTAGAGCTCACCAAGTCAGATGAAAAGAGACTTCTCATGGCATTGAAATAGTTAATAGATTTTATGTTCTGTTGTAACTGTAGTTTTTTTTTGCCCCGTGACTCCGATGCATATGTCACGTGAAGTCCAGATCATGCTTTGAAATTAGAAATTAGTTGTATGGACACTAAAGGAAAGCTGCATGTGCAGTTACGGGCCGCTAATATATCTTGCACCGGATATCTCGCACACATTACAGCCATTACTCCTATATTAAAGTTCTTATGTTGCAAACTTCGCCTCAATCTGAGACACAGCCGTTTATTGCGAAATTTGAAAATCACGAAACCTGTCAAAATTGATAAGACGAGAAAATGTGTCAGGCCTAAAAATTCTTTTTAAATGATCTAAAAAACTTCAATAAAAAGGTGGCGATAAAAAAATCAAAAAAAAATCCTGACTTTTGAGTCTTTGACCAATTAAACAGACTTTTCTGATGCCGACTTCCAATTACGTTAAGTCGCCGCCCCCACCGCAAAGCGCCTCCTCGCCACTCAACACTTCTCCTAAATTCCAAGATCCAGCGCGGAGCAATCCAGCATCGTCACGTGTTGGGCGGAGCACTGTCGCCTCTGCCAGCTCTTCTCACAGCATGAGTCGCTCTCCACTAAGGGCAATGGGCCAAAATACACTCTCGAATCCACAGCGTCTGCGTAATGCAAGTGTCCAGGGCTCTGGAACTCCGGTTTCCAGCTCACAGAGACGGTCGTCGTTGAATGCTCTGAGAGATGGTGGTGAGTTTTCTTCCAGCTTGGGAATACCATACGCCTACAACCTCAATCCTGTGTCACACTTAAATTCTCAGTACTCTTTCAATTCAGGCTCAACATTGTCTGGTCCACGAACCCCAGTGGCTGATGCCAGAGGCTCAACTTCGAGCAAGAGTTCACCAAGATCAAGTTTTTCCAACCATGACTCATCATACATTGCAGAGGTTGGTAGTCGGCGATATTCAGAGCATGCTGTTCGTAAACCAAGTGCAGAAGAAGTGTTTGATCTGATGGAGAAAGAACAGGATGCGATTGTGTTGAAGTTGATGAGAGAGATTTCACAATTAAAAGAAGACAATAGAGCTCTTCTGAGTACCATCAACCATTTAACCTCCGGAAATGCTGGTAATTACTACAGAGGTTTATCACAATCTAGATCAAGTGTTGCTTCCAGAAGAAACTCCAGTGCTATCGTAGACGAGATTGAGATCTCATCAAGAGCTCAGTCTATGTACCCAAAGAAACGAGATCTGAAAGCAACTGATTCTTCAAATACCCACTGATAGATTTATTTATCTTATTTTATCAAAACTTCCCTTTATACAGAGTCCTATTTGTTGTTGTTTTCAATCTTTTGTAGAATTGTTAGTGGTCTTATCTCCTTCCATTGATTCTTTTCATTTGTTGTTGTTTTTGTTGATATTCTCTTTGTGTCAACAAATTTTCCAAAGCAGTCATTCAAAAACGGCACACATTTTTAACATGTCTGTTAGTTATGTTTTAAGCTTTACTTCTGGAAGATAGACAGTCTTATCAAAGAACAGTTGTTTCAAAAGAGGCGATATATTTTGAGTTATGATATTGAAAACATCAGTTCTTATACTCTTTTGGTTCAGTTCAGCGTTTTGTTCAGATCCTACATCCTCAAAGATGAAGAAGAGAGAACTTGAAGGTCCTGTTGGCTGGAACCCACAGCTGTTAGCTCAACAACCTGTTCCTAAATGGCTTAGTGACTTCACTCAAATGAATGAATGGCCCGGTCTAGATCCACCATATATCCCACTTGACTTCATTGATTTTTCCAAAATTCCATCATTTCCAAGCTATGAACCTGGTGTTTGTCCACAATCTAGAGAAAGTTGCTCATTTGATTGCTGGAAATGTGTTGAGCCAGATGATGTTTATACCTGTCCAAAATTATCACAAACTTTTGATGATGGTCCTTCACCTGCAACGCCTAAATTATTGAAACATATGAAAAACAAGTCTACTTTCTTCACATTAGGAGTAAATGTTGTGAGATATCCTGATATTTACAGAGAGACAAGAGATGCTGGTCACTTAATAGGATCACATACTTGGTCTCATAAGTTTTTACCTGCATTGACAAATGAACAGATCATCGCACAGATTGAATGGTCGATTTGGGCACAAAATGCAACTGGAAATCATTTACCTAAATGGTTTAGACCACCATATGGAGGCATTGATAACAGAGTCAGATCTATCTTAAGACAGTTTGGATTACAAGCCGTTGTGTGGGATTATGATACATTTGATTGGAGATTATTACAGAAAGATACAACTGAACCTCAAATCATTGATGAAGTGAATAAGTGGAAAACCAAGGGTCCAAGTGGATTAATATTAGAACATGATGGGTCTTTAGTTACTGTTAACACTGGTATATCAGTCAATAATGTTATTGGTCCTGATCAATTGAAAGTGTCTGAATGTGTTGGTGGTATAGACTACATTAAAGTTTTCAATAATCCATGAATCAGAATATTCTACAGCATTTATCCAATAATACTTATGGCAATTCTGATATTATTAAATGTAATAGTTGAATATAACAAAGGTAAAAAAAATCTATTTGAACAATTTAGCAACAGACACCTGTGATTCATCATTCTTGTTCAAAACCTTTGCAACAGCTAATTCGAAATCTTCTTGTGTAACATGAATTCTTCTTTCTCTTAAAGCATACATACCAGCTTCCGTACAAACACCTTTAACATCAGCGCCTGAACAACCATTCATCTTTTCTGCAATTTTTCTTAGATTTATACCTCTTGTCAAGTTCATCTTTCTTGAATGAATTCTTAGAATTTCAGTTCTTGATGCAACTGTTGGTGCAGGAAATTCAATTTTTCTATCAATTCTACCAGGTCTTAAAAGAGCAGGATCCAAGATATCCAATCTGTTTGTAGCCATAATGATTTTAATATTTTTTGAGTTTTCGAAACCATCTAATTGATTTAATAATTCTAACATGGTTCTTTGAACTTCAGAATCACCACCTGAAGCACCTTCCACTCTTGAAGATCCAATAGAATCGATTTCATCCATAAAGATGATAGATGGAGCATGTTCTCTTGCCATGACGAATAATTCTCTGACCATTCTTGAACCTTCACCAATATATTTCTGAACTAATTCAGAACCTGAAACTCTGATAAATTTACATTCAGTATGGTGTGCGACTGCTCTTGCAACTAAGGTTTTACCAGTACCTGGAGGTCCATATAAAATAACACCCTTTGGTTGGGCAATCCCTAAACTCTCAAACAATTCTGGATGTTTGACTGGCAATTCTATAACTTCTTTAATCTCTTTGATTTGTTTAGTCAGACCACCAACCATATCATATGTTGAATCTGGAACTTTTTCAACCATCATTAAACTGACTAAAGGATCGATTTTGTTTGGAAGGATTTTGTGTAGTGTGTATGAGTCTGATTTGAGGCAGACCCTAAGAGATGGTTTGATCTCTTTGATATCAATTTCAGGGGCCAAATCGACAATGTATTTACCTTCTGGATGAATCTTCACCAACACCTTGTTTTTCGAAAGTGCTTTGACAACTTCACCGACATACGAACCAGGTTCCTGAAGAAGTTTCAATTCATCCTTCAGTAATGTGACTTTAGCATTCAATGCGTTTCTCTGTGCTTCTAATCTTCTCAAATTCTGAGTTTTGGCATTTATTTCGATTTCAGTGTCTTGAATTCGTTGTTCCAGGAACTGTCCAATTAGTTAGTACACACATCATAATGATAATAGAAGCATTATTCGCCTATAAATTCCACTTACTGGCTTGATCCCAGCCTCGTGCACTAGAGCCGTCATAATGTCTCGAGTCTTTCTGTTAATGTTTAAGTGGCACTCGAATTGTTTTTGTTTCGATTTTTGCCATCACAATTTCCAGAACCGGAAATCAGAAATTAGAAATCAATTCCGACCTCAACTCTTATCACTACAAACTATTACACAGACACCGCAAAATTTGGCACGAACAAAGGGTCTACGCTTCCAATTGATCAAACCTGCATATTCTGAAATATGAGAATACCCATTGGCTCGAGAAAATACACAGCAAAACCGCTGGTGCTGTTGTTTTTTCTGACATTAGTCCTGTCTCCAGTACGAGCATATCAACATTACTGCAAGTGCAAATGCGACCTCACGTCCAAAGTGCTGGAGGTGGACGATTGCGACTCATGTTCTAGAGCTTCGTGTGCAGAGATGCTGTCCTGTGACCCGTCCAAGGAGTCCAGCCACGAGATCTCTGCCGTGTGCTTCCAGCGAGAGTCGTTCAAAGACAAACTCATCGTCACAGTGTTCGTCTTATCCACTCTCGGGCTTCTACTCGCTGCCATCATCAAGCCTCTACTGAGACAGTGAGACAGACGACAATTAATCCTCCCGCAGCCTACTTTAGTACAATTGCTTTTAATATCCTTCTAGCTGACCTTCTCCACCAGTGTAGACAATTGA